>OENM01001082.1:32934-45392 GCA_900239745.1 Rotaria magnacalcarata | reverse complement strand
GCCATCGTAAATATGCCGTTTTAACGAAAACTTAATGCGTTTTAACGCGTTACACTATGTAAGCGTTTATCATTTACATAGTGTAACACGTTAAAACGCATTAAATTTTGTAGCTCTTTCTAACTCAATTGATGGGGAACTTTTATTTGAAAAAGCTAATTTAAATATGTTTAGACAGCTATGGATAGATAAAAAGATGTCAATAAAATGTTTAAGAGCGTCAAAAAGGTTTATTCCTCACCAGTCAATAATTGAAAAAATTACCAACTGGTTGGCTTCTATTCCCCCCTTTTCTTCTGTGTTTATGTATGAAATTGATGAAATTAATCTTCTTGAGAACTTTCCTGAATCTTTTGTTTCTCTTGATTGATTTCCTTCTTTGATTTCTCAATTTTCAAAGTTTATCTCTGTATTTCCCTATATTGTGTTTCTCTATATTGTGTTTTTTTACTTTGTGCTTCTCTACTTTGTATCTCTCTATTTTGGTTTCTCTATTTTCTGTTTTTGGATTAATCTTTTGTTCACTTTCTATTCTATATTTAGCTTACTTTAGTACTGTTAGGATCTTCCGATCACAGTTTCTTGCTTAATAAAAAAAAAACAAAAAAAAAAACATTATTTCTGTAAATAGATCATATATCTACAACTGGAATTTTATAATGATTTTTGCATTTTGCTTTTGAAAATATATTTTCTTAGACAGTTTGATGAGCTCTATCAAATGATATATAAATTATTTAAAACAAAAACTTTTCCTAAAATTTTGAATTTCTCGCACTTTACTTGAAAATAAATTTCTTAGATTTGAACAATTAAAATTGCCTATAATAGTTTATTTTTATTATTGCAAAAAAGAGAGCGATGAGTCGCAAAAATCATGGAATACGTGTTCGAAAATCTTCAATACAACTGAAGTAATTAGATACAGAAGCAATTCAAATCTATCGAATTTTAATCATAAGTTTATTTGAAGAAAGAGCATTTGTAACGTGTTCACCAGTTGTACTCTTTTCAAGAAACGACTGTAGTGTGCTAGATAACAAAGTTCTTCGGCAAAGCAATCATATTTACATCATTAGCTTAAAATTTATATGATTAACGAATACAATCATTCTTCGAATTATCATGACATATGACGCGCTCGAAATAAACCTTTTGGCGATAAAATACGAGGTAGAATACTTAAAGCAATAGAAGTGTGGACGCATCTTATGCACACATCATTTTTTCGTTTTACCTTTCTGTTTTGCTTTTTTTTATTAGAGTGATAAGAAGAACCAATCTTTTTTCGCGTTTGATGTGACAACAAAACTGGTTTTCTCTTTACGACACGCACACTGTAAAAAAANAAAAAAATCCGTAGAATACTAAACCCAAAAATGGTTGATGAAAGTGCAACGTATAATAAACCCTTTTTCCGTTTTTGAAAATTTTCATAAACCCTAAAGGGTATTTTCCACATAATCATAAACCCTTTAAGGCTTTATGAAAATTTTCAAAAACGGAAAAAGGGTTCATTATACGTTGCACTTTCATCAACCCTTAAGGGTTTAGTATTCTACGAATTTTTTATACAGTGCATACTGCTAAAATTAACAGTAGTAAAATTATTTATTAGTATTTTTTAGAGACAAGAGACACTGAATGGCTTCTGGAACAACGAACGATAAGTTAAGCGTATGCTGTCTCATGGAGTACCGCCCGTTGCCTGGAAGTCCAAGAGGACAAATAATTAAGATCGCTGGAATCGATACGTATCAGAGCATGGGGAAAGACGAAGCATTGAAAGCAAAAGCAATTGTAATATTAACTGATATATTCGGTACGTTTTTATCATATGTATGGGTATGCCATTACTATACGTGAAATATTAGAACAGGTCTGACAAAGAATCCGCGTATTACTGCCGATGAATTGTCGGAAAAAAGTGGTTTCGATGTTTACGTACCGGATCTATTTGACGGAGACGCAGTTGCCACTTCCTTACTTAAGGATATGCCAGAAGTACCTGGAGAAAAACAATCCATAGGAACTAAGGTGAACCACAATTATTCAGTTATTTAACTACATACAAGATTCTGTCTCTTGTTCTATAGCTTAGTGTAGCTGGCAAGTTATTGACATCGTTAGGCCCTTGGTTGTTTCGGCATCGTCAAGCAATTACACTTCCTATTATCGAAAAGTTTTTCAAAGTATGTAGCTTAGGTTTTTTAATTATCTTTTATCTACAAAAGATGTATTTGTAACAGACTCTTCGTTTGGAAAAAGGAATTACTCGCATACAAGCTGTTGGCTACTGTTTTGGTGGTCTGTATACACTGTTAGCTGGTAGTGGCCAGCTTCATCTTGTTGATGCCATTGTCGGTTGCCACGTATCATTGACTACTAAATCTCACTTCGAGCAACTACAAGTGCCTTCGGCTTTTGCTTGTGCTCAAGAAGACGAACGATTTTCGGATGCTCTTCGAGAAGAAGCAGAACGAATTCTTGCACGCAAGAAAGATATACCAAGCAAGTTTCTAGTTACTGAAGGAACAGTTCACGGATTTGCGGCTAGACCCAATCCAGATAACCCTATCATCATGAAAGCGTATCATCAGGCAAATGATTTAATCGTCGAATGGGCTAAAACTCATCTTTGATTGTTGCATTCACTTTCTGTAGCAGAGTCTGTCTTCGGATAACAAATGCCATACATATTCTAGGGATCATACTATTGGGTTGTCAACTAATTTTTGTCGTTTTTTTCAAAAATTTTATTTTTATTTTTCCACTCCAAAGATACAACTCGTTTTCAGATATATATTCACCACTACTATCTATCACTTGTTGCCAACGTTCTGGCAGGGATAGGATCCCGCGTTCGTAGAAGTCCTTGGATTTCTGATCGAAGAAGTTGACGAGTTCCATTTTTAAGTCGTTCTCATCGTCGAACTTTTCTCACGTAAATGGTTCGAAAGAGAACGAAACAAATGGTAGTCTGTTGGAGTCAAATCAGGAGAATAAGGTGGATGAGGAACGGTAACCCATCCGAGCTTCAATAATTTTTCGCGGGTCGACTTTGCAATATGATGTCTGGCATTATCATGCAAATAATAAATTTTATCCTGCTTTCCCTCGAGTTTTTTCGGCAACTCGGTCTAATTGTTGACAGTAGAGATAAGCAGTGATAGTGCATCCATTTGGAAGAATTTCCCAATGAATAATTCCATTGACACCCCACCAAATGCTCAGCATCACCTTCTTGGGATATGAATCTGTCTTAGATGTTGCTACGCCTTTTTGACCAACACTTAACCATTGGCGCCTGTGCATGTAGTTGATATATAACGCCCACTTCTCATTGCCAGTGATAAGATTGTGGAGTCATTGGTAGTTGCGATGAGATGCCATTAAATCCATACAAGCATCAACCCTGTGTTGAAGCTGATGCGGTGATAACTCGTGAGGTATCCAAGCTCCATATTTCCATGTCTTGCCTAATTCATTCAAATGTTTTTCCATCGCAGTATGAGAGCACCCAAGCTGCTCTGCTAAACACCGTAAAGTCAATGGAGGATCTTCTTCGATAAGCTGCTTTAAAAGATCCACATCCAGTTCCATTGGTCTACCGGAGTGAGGTAAATCGTCGAGTTCGAAATTATCGTTCTTAAAACGATTGAACCAACATTGTGCCATACGGATAGAGAGTACATCCCCGCCCATCGTGCTGCATATGTTGTTGGTTGCTTCCATTGCTCTGCGACCCAGACGGAATTCATGAAGTAAAAGCACTCGAATCTCTCTATGAGAAAGATTCATTTCCAATTTACGAGCAACGTCCGTATTGATAGTTTTATTATCATTCGAAAGATATTCACACTCTATATATATATATATATATATATATATACCCATAGAATGGAAACTTCTAGAACTTTCTCGAATGTTCTAGAAAATTTTAGAAAAAAACGACAAAAATTAGTTGGCAACCCAATAGAATGAACTAACTCATGCAGTATCTGAAAAAATTTATCTACCAAGTAACTACAACTGCTGGATGAAATGGTGAATATACAACACACCCGACGGACTTATATACATGACCGAACAATGACTCAATAGCTGTCGTCGTTTAAAAGATCTGTCAAAAATCAGTAACTGATTTCTGAGTTTTTATAGAAGCTAAAATCATTTTCTAGAAAATTGGATTGAAATGCTAAATTTTGTAAAATGAAACATTTTCTGAACGTTCGAAATTCGACGAATGAATTATCAAATTTTGTAAAATGCTTTAGCTTATTTAAGGTGTACTTTCTACAAAATAGAATTAAAATAAAATTTACAGTGTAGCATGAATTTATGAATGTGCAGTGAATTGACTATGAATAGTGGCAATCTTTTTGAGGTTTTCGACATGAGTATAGACAAGGGATATGATATTTGTACCATTGATGCCTAGTCGAGAGAAAAGGTCTATACAGTATCTTGACTGAATCGCTACGTTTGTTTTTGGAAATTAGTTTTACTGGTTTTTCAACCGGCTCTACAAGTGAGTATTCCTTATTGAGTCATTTACTAAAGGTGACGTTGAAGCATTTGTTATTGATGAAAAAACATGAAAAACTATGTACACAAATAGAAACCGCTTACGGTTTGTACTAAGTGCATATGGAACCTAAAAATTCTTTAAGAAAAAATGCAAAGTTATTTCAAGAAAATTGCAAAACCAGCACAAAGTTTAAAGAACTACAAATCGTTTCGTAAAGTTTGTGCAAAACCACCAATCACCCCTATGAAACTGAAATTTTTCGCGGAAATTATACGAAACCATAAGATCAATAATATGAAGGTGAAATGTTCAGCACAAACAATTCAAAACCTACTAATATTGTACGAAACTTATCATTGCTCAGAATAAGAAGGACGAAACCTTCAGTTAAAAATTGGAACAATCAGTCATTTAGTCGCTACACTACGAAACTTTGTTTTATTTTGAGAAACTAACAACGGATTAGCATTTCAAGTGCGAAACCGTAGACCAGTTTACGGAACTAACAGAAATTTTAGTTGAAAAATTGCGAAACCCTGCCTTTTTTGTTTTGAACTTACAAAAGTTTTGTATAATTACTACGAAACGATCTTCACTTTACCAAACCTAGAAACGTTTAGGAAAAGCGTACTGAACCATTGAAGTTCCGAAAAAACAGTTTTTTTTAGAGTGTAGCTCACAGTTTAATACAGCGATTGATGTCTTTTAACATTGATAAAATCATATTCATATGAAAAACAGTATTAAGCATTATTTGGCAGTATCATCTTTTTAGTTCAATCAGAGTGTTACTTTTCAATGATTAACTATGAAAGAAGCACACTAGAATTTTCTCAGCTAAATAACATTTTTCTATGGTTAAAAATTATAGGATATCATATATTGTGTTTTAATGGTTCATATGAAACTCTATAAGATTTCATCGAAGTCAAAAATTATTGTACGAAAAGAGTATCCGTGAATATTTCTCTTGAGGGTTGGTGTGCATGTGAATGTGGGAGGGGGTGAGGATGCAATAAAGGGGTTCAGGCCCATGTTCATGAGCTCGTTCATACTCTCGCTCGAAAAAAATGTTTTCAAATTTTTAACTAATCATCCTCAAGGAAACAAGATACAACGAGGACTACCAGCAATATCAATTTCAACCGATAAGTTGTATTTAACGAGAACAACCAGCAACTATTTACTAAGTCACACTCTTCCAGTTCATCAGTCGTCCATGTCTACAGAAATCTGAATGCATTCAGAAACGATGATTATAAAAGAGAAAAACAATAACCATCTCCATGACTAGAATGCGAATGATGTCCTCAAATGCCAATGATGCACATCAGTCCCAAAAAAACGATTTTTAGTCAAAGTTGAACGATAGATTGTAATTTATCTTCGCAGACGTATTTAACCGATGGCCCCATGGTCATAGAAATGACTTGAAACTTTAGCTTTTGACGTTGTTTATAAAATATTCATTAAACGGATTTCATATCGTATGACGATGTGAAAACTTATATAAATACTTTTTAATTGTATGTTATTGAGTATTGCATCGATGAAAAACGATGAAACCTTTATTTAATGATTTCGAACACATTATCATAACTTCCTTTTTGTCATTAGAATGAACACTGTCTTGATTCTTGATCAATGGTGTTGGTAAAAAAGTCAATTACAATTGAAAAATTAATTGAAAAGTGAAACACTCTGTATTCACATGTCAGCTATATATAAGACAACAATAAAAATAAGAGACTGTTTGAGATTTTTAGAGACGTTCCATGAAAGAACGAAAATTCGAAAAACATTGGGATCAAGCGATTTTGTATTCGATCTTCTAGGGATTTTAGTCCATATATATCATCCATAAATTCAAAATATTACGGCCAACAGCTTTACTATTGGAGGAGTTGAAAATGGTGAAGATTTTTCAATCTTCCAGACCTTGCTTCTTCACCAATTCTATATATCTAGTACCCAGGTCGTGGAGCTACGGTGGGAAACGACCGGAAAGCATGCGGAAGCGCTGGAAAGTGGAAGTAGTATTCATTCTTAGAATTCAGCTCTATATAGTCAACTTTTCGTCGAAACGTCTATGAATGGATAAAGATTTGAAGTTATAGACTGTGACTCATGATATCAAAGCTGACCAATCAAACGTATTTTGGTTTAGTGTAAGTTTAGGAATGAATCATAGACAAAGAAGGACTCGAGAAATTGAACACGAGATAAAATATTTTTTTGTTGTTCGATAGAAGAAGCAACGTGAAAATGGAAAACTATCCGGAGAAAACCTCTGTGAATAAACGTGAATAGAATAATGTTTGTACATTTATATAGTTTAATACGATGTCATGTCAATAATTTATGGATTGGCCAAACCAACGACATCTGCCGCTGTAAGTTCACGCGCATAGACACGAAACTCGTCTAATGATCCATAAAACTGACCCATCTGTATTGTACCTGTATTACAAACACCAAGTCCAAACAATGAGCTTCCGAGTGTAATCGTCATAGGAACACCACCGGCGGAAAAACTATAGGCTCCTAATGAGCCAGATAGAGCACCATTAACGTATAATCGTAGACCATTGGTTGATGAGTAGGTTCCCACAACATGTGTCCATGTATTCAACGGAACGCTAGATCCTGTGATGGGCATATTGCCACCGTTCCAACTATTAATAGCAATACGTCCGGCTGAAGTAAGGCCCATGATTGGTAAGCACCATCCATTGGTTTGAGCTCCATCCGTTCGGCTACTTAAATGCATGATTGTTCCACCAGCTACAGATGTCGGTTTGATCCAGATTGCAACTGAATACGGCCACGCATTTAAACCCAAACGTCTCAGGCCTGTTATTTGAACATAAGAGGAGCTAACAGAAAGAGTAACAGCGCCATTGACTCGACCCGATGTTGTATAAGAATAGCTGGTTCCTGTGCCGTTAATCAACAATGGACCCCTATCCACAAGACTATTACCATCGAAGGTTAAGTCAGAAACAAGTGTCGCGTCATCCAACACTTGTGATGCATTCCTTGCTGAACCAAAGTAAGCAATCGAATCAAGGTAACCATCGAAGTAGTTATTTGGTGTATTGACACCATTAGTGCCGATAGTTAGTGATCTGAAAATCGAAAATATAAATGATTGGTCCGGTAACAGATTCACTATTGTGATCGTATCGATCCCTTTAGAGTTTTCTGAGCTTTTTGAAATATTTTTCAGTTCAAAAATATATAGAAAAAGAATCTTGATTTTCTCAAATTTTATTCCTATCTATTGATGATGAAGACTATTGCTGTAAGATTGCATGTATAGACGCATCTTTTAAGTAAAAACTTGTTGTAATTCACTGAATAATGTTCATCAAGTCTGATAGATATTGAGCGATGTTATCGAATCGAAATCGAATGTATATTTAAAACTACAATTATTATTATTATTAAGTCATTGATATATTCAACTACTTCTAACGTATACTACATACACATATAAGAAATCAGAGAGATAATATAGTATTGTAGAATTGGTAGTTCGATGCTATTCGCTATCCATCTGCTGATGCTCATATATAGAAAAATGCTTTAACAATGGCTGATTAAAGATTTCATTTGGCAGGTATACAGTCAGAAAAATGAAGCAAGATTGATACAGCGGTACCAGTCGATCCGATCTGACTGACTCGGATCGATACCAATAACGATAAAGACAAAGCTCAGCACTTGCAACTCTACTAAAAGATGATTCGTATTGACTCTGACTCGTTTACCGCTCTAAACACTTCTCAGCGTAGTTCATTATAGAGCTAAAATCTAAAGCCTACATGAATAAATTAGCCGGGTTATAGTGAGCATTTGTTACTCAGACAGAAAAAGCGCAACATTAGAACCCGAAAATCGGTTACATAAAGCTGCCTTCTTTAAAGTTTGATGAGAGAATAGGAGAGTCCACCGTTTGAGCAAGAATTCTTTGTTCGAATAAAAATCTATGAAAAGCTATAGCTATTATGAATTTTATAGTAGTAACGCCAATGGTGAGAGGGGCGCGAAGTTCTCCTCAAAAATGATTTATCTGAATCCTGCTGCCCAATTCACTGCTTTTTTTATTGTCAATAGAAATTGGGTTCTGATGTTCCCATTGATTTGGCTGTAAAGAAGTACTCGGAAATGCTACATTGCTGAATACCATTCTACAAATGAGAAACAACGAGAATTTGTTTTTTGTATCATCAGTGCGTCACTACTTCCATTCACCACCATGCAATTGAAACGTTCATCTTAGTGCATCAGAAATCAAACACATATCCTTGTTTGTCAAAACATATAACTATTGATCATTGTTAGTTATTGGAACTTTTAATATTATAAAAAACTTCAAGGTACTCTAAAACTGCTGCTCTGTTATTTTTTTACTCTTACTCCGTAGTCTAATGAAAGCAGTTAGACTATATCTTATATTTTCATTGGTACTCTTAGAATAGTGAAGAAAACCTGGGAAGTAAGCTGTGAAGCAGAGCAACTACAGATATAATACATGAAATACCAATCAATTCCAATCATTTAGAACTCTATTTTCGTAGTTGATATAGAGGATTTATTCAATCAGCTACATGCTACTCGAAGTATGAAGTTTGCCCAACTTGTCTTAGGAATTCTAAAAACTATTGTATATTGAGTTCCACAGAATACATGCAAAATATAACTGAGAAGCCGTTCATCTCAATCACTAGTTACGTACAAAATATCTCAAGACTTGAAAGAAACAATCACATACATTCGAATATACAGTTTGAAACAGAAAAGATTTTGATCAACAAGTCTAAATTGGAGCTAGATCTGATTTATTTGATGACCAAACAGAAGAAGAAATGTTTGATTGAATTAACACTTAGAGTTTAAGCGTATCAATGATGAGTCTAACGAAAATGCTAGTTTTGAACCAATCATGATAATCTATATAATTAGAAGGGTTTATGAATGATAAAAATGTATTAAACGAATCATTGTTGTTTAGGATATAACAACAGCAACTATCTGACGTGATCAAGATGTAAAAATTACGAAAAACCAAATATTCGATCTCGATCAATACTGACTATACATTCAGATTAATTTGTGGATTCAATCAAAAATGATAGTTACACTAATAGAAGTGCATGCTTTATCAAGCATATAAAGTCGTTCTTTTTCTGTCATTCACTGATATGATTTTTGAAGAAAAATAAAAATTTGATCACAAATCATTATTGCATTTTAATGTGTTAATTGTTTAAAGAGCAATTCTAACTGAAAAATGGATACTAAGATGTTCGAATGTTTTATTATCGAGAAGTTCAGAATATTATTTTATGCTTAGACTAGAATGTTTACTTACCCTGTTGTGCCTTGATAGGGCCCAGCCGATGTACGTGAAGCATCTAAGTAGCCGTTGACATAGACATACTGTGTACGTACCGAATAATCATAGATATATGCCTATAGTTCATGATAACGCAGAACATTGAAACTAAAAATAGTTTGTGGTCAAAACTTACCATATGATACCACTGACCCGCGCTCAGCAACTGCATAAAATCGAAAAAGAACAATGTAAGATTTATTATGCACAATATTAACTTGCAAAACGAAGCTTATACAGTATTTAGAAATGAGCTACTTGAAGTAATATCCAAGGGAAAACAATATACTTCAAGCACTTCAAGCCTTCAAAAGTCGTAGGACACCCTGAGATTTCAGAAAATTTCACAATTCTTCGAGAGATTCTCCTAGACGTCAAAAGATTTCATGAATTCATGCGATTTTACAACGAAACAATTGTTTGCTTCTCCTTTCAAACTAATCGCTTATTGGTTATTGGGTGATAGAACTAGTGTTTAATAGACTGATAGAATTAAAATTCTTCATATCATTAATGTTGAGTTAAGGGGACATTTCTTATCGAAATAAGCAACATCATAAAAAAGAAATCAGTGATATTAGCATTATCTTATACAGAGTCATGCTATTGGTCAATAAAGATTCATTCTTTTTTCTTCTATAATCTCTTAACATCGAAGAATTGCTTTCTAATGAAATATTCAATTTTTCCCTTCCGTCGGTTCATACGACTGAACAGGTCGATATTGACAAAAAAAATGAGTAAATTTTGTGTATTTATTGCTTGTAGTGGTTCACTCAGTTATATAAATATCTAGACGAGAAAACAATGAATATTTCATCCTAAAAGGCTGATGCAATTTCGTGGATTCTTGTAGAGGAAAGAATAAAGTTTTCTTAAATAACATTCCCCCTCAATATGTGCTTAGCTTTCTCAACAAGAATTTCACATTATTCACTCACCTGAGTTCCTACAACATCATCACTGAAGAAACCAAGATATATTCGTTGATTACGAATAATAATATGAAGAGATTTATCCAATACATTTTGATCAAACTGGCCGAAAATAGCATTGTCTGTATACGGATTGCTATTATAGAGTGTATTTGCATACATCCACACTTCGAGTGTGAACGATGTATAGGCAAAATTGAGAAATGGCGAAGCGATTGTTACTGATTGACTAGACGATCGAGTCAGCAAAATACACGCACCAGCTCCGTTGTAGCCCGGTGAAGAATATGTTGGTCCGTTATTACCAACTCCATTGAAATTGTTGTACAAATCTTGTAGCGTGTTGTCGAAACTCCAAAAAATACGATTAGCTAAAAGAAGTTTAATTAAAATATATCGCTTTAATTTATATAGATTGATACGAACGTGTTTGACAATAGGAACCTCCCCACATGGCCGTGTTGCCTAGAAAAGCAGTCTCGATTAAAATAAAAATAGATAAAAAACACACAAAAACTCACAAGTGCATGTATTGGTTGCCGTACAATTTCCACCATTCATGCATGCAGGGCTGCAGATAACTAAAGAAAAAATCAATAACTAAAAAGAATTATTCACTAATGTGTTGTTCTTGAAATTGTTCATTTTCAACTGTTACAGGAACAATCCTCATCGGCTCTCTCAATGAGAAAGATATCTAACTATTTCATAAAATACTAAACAACAGGCGAATGCGTATTGATACATTGGTAATGACTCAATTTTACTTTTGAGGAACCAACATTCAAGTATACGATTATAGGGATTAGGAAGAAAAACATTTCTTCTACTGAAGAATTAAAAAAATGAAGATGCATCCTTAATTAATTCATCGAGTACAAATGTGACACGTCGACTTTTTATGTCTAATGCAGAAATTTTTAGAGTAATTTCATGCTCGAAATAAATATTGAATAGTTGCACAGAACCTCGAAACCACACATCGTTCAAATCAATATCCTCAGTAAACGAGATCCCTAAAGACCGAGTCTATCTTCTACGACCTAACTATGAAAAAAAGACAACACATCATTTTTCCCTAGCAAAGAAACTGTTAAGGTTTTTCAAATATTTTGTCGAAGAACATAAAGTTAAATAGGAAATGTATCACCCTATGCAGAATTCAACAAACTACATTTTTGCATTCATATTTCTGAAAACGGTGTGAGGTGTGAATCTCAAAGTTTTGAAGTGACTCGTTCTCTTTAGTATCCCATCCGTGATCATGCTCAAAGGTTATCTGAATTTCTGAGAGACCTCATTCAGAAATTTTACTCAATGATGATTTGGACCTAATCGGAGCTTATTATAGACAAAAATCTTTTGCCTTTATCATAAAAAGTAATTTTCTATAGTTGACTATTCACAAACATGGGGTTGTTGTTGTTGTTGTTGTTGATGTGGTTGTCGTCGTTGTTGTTGTTGTTGTCGTTGTTGTTTTTGTTGTCGTGGTAGTTGTCGTTGTGGTGGTTGTCGTTGATGTCGTTGATGTCGTCGTTGTCGTTGTGGTTGTCGTTGATGTCGTTGATGTCGTCGTTGTCGTTGTGGTTGT
>OENM01001082.1:7594-22850 GCA_900239745.1 Rotaria magnacalcarata | reverse complement strand
GGAAGCGAACAAATATTGGAATGGAATTAGTTCTTTCACCTGGGGTTCTCTTCCTAGATGAACCAATTACTGGTAAACTTTGTTTGATAAATAATTTTTCTTCTACTCATGTTTCTATTCAATAGGGCTTGATCCAACGATGGCTCGTAGTATGATGAAATGCCTTCATCGATTGTCTTGCAAAGGACGTAAGATAGTTGTTACTTTGAAAATATTAATCTTTTGATTCGATATTCATACAAAAGTACAATTTGTTTTTCGATTCATCAACCTCGATATTCAATATTTAAATTATTCGATACTCTGTTTTCGATTGCTGCTGGCCGCTGTATTTATCATGGACTAGCTGATAATGTTTTACAATTTTTCTCGTCAGTAGGCTTTCGTTGTGAAGAACATGACAATCCAGCCGATTTTATTCTTGATGTATTACAAGGCGATCGATTATCACCATCAACTGACAATGAAAATAATCAAATTGAATGTCATTTCAATGAAGAATATATGAAAGCAGATATTTACAAATCAATTCAAAATCAAATATCCGAAAAACTCTATGTGTCCAGTGGAAATAATAATAATAATAATAATGTTCGATCAGAGGAGAAATCCCGTTTAATCGATATTTTTTATTTATCTCAATGAACTATTCGAAATTCTTTTCGAGATCTTTCATTGGCTACACTTCAAACGTGTATATCGATGTTTTTGGGTGTTTTCATTGGGTTACTTTTTCTGAATATGAAGCCAACAATAGAAACAGGCGCTAGAAATCGTAGTGGAGCTATATTTTTCATAGTTACAAATCAAGTTTTTTCAAATCTTTCGGCACTTGAATTATTTATAAAAGATCGAATTTTTATTCGTTCATAAAAATGCCAGCGGATATTATCACGTATTAACTTACTTTATAGCAAAAATAGTTTGTGATATGTTGCCATTGCGAACCATCCCGGCTATAGCATTTTCAATAATCGCTTATTTTATGATGAATTTACAAAGAACAACGGAAAAATTTTTAATTTTCTTCGTTTTCGTTTCGCTTATATCAGTTTGTGCATCGTCTTTATGCTTTCTTGTTTCGGCTACTGTAAAACATTTCGGTAAGATGTTTTTAAGTGATTTCATTTAATTTATGTGTTGCTAATTTAGTTGCATCTCTGTTTTGTGTAATAGCGTTCGTCTTCGGTGGATTTCTTGTCGAAATCTCAACTGTTCTTGGTTTTCTCCAATGGATTCAACATCTCAGCATATTTCGTTATAGATCAAATGCACCTTTAATTAACGAATTTATCCGCTTAAGACTGCGTTTACCAACTAATACAAGGATATGCGGAAAAGATGGTGCTGAGGTTTTAACGGAATTCAAAATTGATCATGGAACTAATTGGGATTTGTTGGTAAATTTGGTTGCATTGATGTCGATCACAATCGAATTTTTGACTTTAACGCATCTTCAATTACGTCGTATGAAAAAATACTAAATAGAATAAATGAGTATAAATTAAAATGTCGTATGTATGTTTTTATTTATATATTGTCAGTCCATTCGCTTAAAAACTAGTGTAAAAATTATTGAATGATTCTTTCTTTTGTACCTACTTCATTTCATCGATTTTTCAGTGACGTTTATTCGCAAAAAGTACTATGAACAGATGCCAACAGTAATAAAATTAGTCGTTTAAACTTTCTTTATTCCATATATTGAGATTTATAAGTAAATACGTATTGAATATTTATGGTATGGAAATGAAGATGAATGTACAGGTAACGGTAGGAATACAATGCAGGACATTGTAGAATAATTATAGGCGTCAAAACCGGGAAACAAAATACTAGTAACCATTTGAGATGTCTTCCTACTTTTCAACAGAATGGCAGTAGTTATTGAAAAGCCTATAAAAGAAGTTAACGATGAAGAAAGTCAACGATCGATAGAATATAGTCTTTCATGTCAGAGTCATACGTACGTTTCACAATATCTTCTGATGCCATCTTATTCAAAAGCAAATTAATTTGAATTTACTGAGTTCTTCTTGTTGAATGAAATGTTAGATTTTTATATGCGGTGCCCTTGTAGTAATCATATGGTAGACGATTTATGACCAGCAAATAATGTGAAAGAAACCAATCAGACTGCATCATATACAAGTTGCTTTTGAAAGACAACAACTGGAGAACGTTCGAGAAAAGAAAGTCATATATTACTGGTATTCCTTACATTAAGCGATGACTAAGCAAACCAGTCGCAGTTTATCGATGCAACATAATGTTTAATTTTTATTCTACGCCGCACCTCATGATTATGTATTTAGAAATATTTCTCCGGGAAGAATGAAGTTCACTCTTCTTAACTGAAATATAAATGGCTATTCCATATAAAATGGACTAATCGCTCTCGCCTGAGAGGACCATAAGAAATAAAATGCTTTAAGATAGATTGTCTTAGTCTTTCGATTAGAGTCATCTTTTCAAACCTTCGACATACAGTTATTCGGAAGAATTGTTGTAAAAATTTGTTAAAAGCTTTCAACCATTTGAAAAAACTCGTTTGTGAATCTCTAAAAAAATATTGGATTTTTTTTCGAGTTGCAGATCTCACAGAAGGAAGTCAAGTTGATAAATAAACGATTTTGTGATTAAATATGAACTTAATTGATTTAAATAGTAAAATTTGTCATGAATGTATTTGTTGAGAAAGCTATTCCCTAGACTGAGAGGATAGGGTCTAGAAACCGTAATTCACCTGTGTCTGTCTGTAACAGTGGCACAAACGACCACAAATGACCTTTCTCATGGCACCAATGACCATTTCGATGACACAATGGGCATTGTTACGGCACAAACCAGAGGCGGATGCGTGACATGGTCACGTGAAACAGTCCGCTCTGGAGATGTGATCAGTGGAGGGGGCGAACCGATTGCCCTACGAAACTTTGAGCTAACCGCTATCACGAAATTTCTGAACCGTGTATTGTTGTGGCTAGGTAAGACTCAACCTCTCCCCTGCCTTAAGAGTCGTTGAGTCCCATTCTGTCCGTGTTTCTTCTTCACTTTTAGTGCTTTTACTTGAAACCTTTAATTTTCGCCTAATTCTTACTTCAGTTTCACTTATTCCCACCCCGTTTACAGGTCTGTTTGAAAATACCATCATCAACTTCTGGGGCAAACAACCGATTTTCTGCCCTGTTCATGCATTTCGTCTCCTCAACACTGTCAGTCTAGGACCCAGTGAATTGACTTTCGATGTTGTTGAACGTTACTTGTTGTATTAAGGAAAATACACTTCCAACATCAATGACTCTAGTACTCATATGCGAATAAAAGAGACATTAATAATTAGCTTTTGAAAGTTTTTCATGGTGAATCAACAAAATGACGATTTCAACTATTGATTGGGGCGAACTCATTTTCTTCTCAAAACAGTGCATGTAAACATCCTAGTAAAGTCTTTCAGTACAATAAAAAAAGAGAATACCATAAGCAAAGAAGGAAAAAATGGCGAGCTTCACTGGGAACCCTAATCCACTCTCCACCAACGACTCCCCAGGTGTCCTCGCAAAATAACAAAATCCCTCGGGAATCCCTATCGTAAGTCCCCGGGGATTTATCAGGGGCTCCCTGGGGATTCTTCTACAAAGAGTTGACTAGGGAACATATTCATAACGATCTCAACCGGAAATTTGTATCTACAATATTCCTGCAGGACAGGTGTTGACTGTTTCGCCTCAAGTCAAACATTGCAAAAAGAAGATACATGTATCTTAATGACGTCTTAATAATTTGTAAGTTCATTGCCACGATCGCACACATACACTCTTACCTTACATAAATTTTAATTTTCTAGTTTTCATTCCATAAAAACAATCATATAGGTAATACTTGAATTCGAGTGAGTTTTCAAATTTTAACTATATAATATTTTATAAAAGTACCTGAGGCAACTCATAACGCATTAGCAGACGATATGTAAGAGATACGAGAGATGTAGGAAATATTTGGATGTGGGTGTGAGAGAATACATCCTATTCCGCAATGTTGAACATTCCGGAACCAATTCCACTCACCGAACCAATCCCATATAATTTCAGCAATTCCGTTTACCACTTCCAACACAATTCCGGAATTACCGGAATCACTGCCTACCAATTCCATCTAATTCCAGGAATTCCAGGAATCTGACAGTGTTCAGGTTTGACCTAGTTCCGGAATGTTTAACATTGCGGAATAGGATGACTGCTCGGGTGTGACGACGAGCGGACTAATGTCGCGTATACTTTTATAGGACATCATACTATAGAAGCTTGAAACTTTGATTAAAGTGAAGTTTCAAGGTTCAGATTTGACATTACTTAAAAAGATAAGAGAATGCACATGGGGGAAAGTAAATTGAATGACACAGGCGTTTCATCGAAAGCATTGATGTTTCTAAACGCGGACAACAATACCATGGAGACATGAATTTCCAACTGTTGGTAGGAAGAAAAAGCTGAAGTACGAGATTGTTGTTATAAAAGAAAAACTTTTGAAAGCAAAAGTAAAACGAGCATCAATAACAGAAAGAAACATGACACATACGGTGAAAATTCTTTAGAGAAAGGTTTTTAAAAGACAATTCAATTCTAATTTTAAGTTACAATGGTAAGTGAAAGTCGATGTGTTCAAAATTTATCAAAATTATTGGCAGTACTGGACAAGATCGCTTAGAAAATATAAGTTTTGCTGAAATGGAGCCTCGTTTTTTATTTCATTTCAGCGCATAGAAATGGCTGTTTTTTATTTATTATCAGATAGTGTAGCAGAACAATTTTAGTAGGCGACACTCGTCTTATAAGAAAAAGAAACTGAGTATATAAATATTAAGAATATGTTATATCTAATCAGAATAAGTACTAAAATCAGATCAAAATATTTGTTACAAAAAGAAAGCAAAGAAAACCTGTTTTTAACTTATATTTTCAAAGTTTCTTATTGAATAGAATCAACAAAGACTGAATCTATAATCATAGGATTCGGCTTGAAACTAATAAGCTGCAGAAAACTAAACTTCCATTTAAACTAGCAGATGGAGTTTTCCTATGTACATATTAATTAAGCGTAGAGGTGATAGAACTCAAGTTAAGAGTTCATTTTTGGAAGAAATAAATTTCCAAGCTACACTTCCTTTGTCAAGCAAAATACTCGAAGTCTCTTTACTTGTTATTTAAATATTTTTCTTCTGTGTTCTTTCAGAGAAAGAAGAAAAAAACAATTCGCCTAAACTTTAAGTTCGAGATAGAACATGAAACAGGTTGAACAAATTTATATTAATAAGTAATAGAAAATATTTAAGTTTATTTTTTCCGAAAAAAATCAGATTCTCAATTAGTTAATAAAAAGATATAGAAGGTTAAAATATGAATAATCATTCTTCTTCCATTTTGTACAAAATAGTCTTGTTTAAATTCATAGACGCAAATAGTAAACGATGAAAAACAATTGAAACTATCTTTAACAAAAATTATCGACATAGCTCAAGAATGTATACAGAAATTCAACTCCTATGATGAACAAACACGTATACAAGCGCAAACGTCCATTGCAGATGATAATCTGTTAGAAAATTCTCAATTGAATAACAATATCTACACATTTACATTGAATGACGAGGAAAACGAACTTGTACAAGCTTTAACATCGAATATTGAAGCCATTCTTAATGAAGACTTCGAAAAATTATCACAGCTATGTTTGAATTATCTATTAGATTTTCTTCATACATATCATTACGATCGCGAACGACGACAATTTCTTTCACCCTTAAACGTAGGCGCATTACATCCATTTGTTCTTGAAATAAAGGGTTTATTAGCTTCATCCGAAGCATTTCCAGCAGCATTCAATGGCAATCTAGAAATAGTGAAAAAGTTTATTAAAGAGTATCCAACATTTAAGGATAAACCAGGATTATGGGAAACAACATTATTATTTTCAGCTGCAAGAAATAATCATTTGGAAATTGTTAAATACCTGATTGAAGAAGCGCATTGTTCTGTCAATGCACAAAATCAACGTGAGGTTGAGTTTGCATTGAATACTTCTTCAACAAATTATACCCCACGGCCTACAGCAGCTTCAACAGCTCTTCATGCGGCTTGTTATTACAATCATTTGAGTATTGTACGATATTTGGTTCAGCACGGTGCCGATTACTTTATTCGAAATCAAGCCCATGAAACTCCTATTTATAATGGAGAACGACATAACGATATAAAAAGTTTTTTTCAAGATTATCTTATCATGGGCTATTCTATTGCAGCCTCAGCAACTCTACCTGATCGAACCATCATGAATAATGATGACCGTCCAATACGAGATTCAATGTGGGAATACAAACCGTTTCAAGATCTAAAATGGTATAGATTTACAGCGACTGAAGCAACTATATTACACAATGCTCTATTGCCATCAGACGAACTTCAGCAGCAAGTTTACTTGACAGTAACCGCCGGTTTATACAGTGTATCGATTCTTGAATTTGTACGATCAGGAAAATACGAGCAAGATCCACAAAAAAATATGGCGTGGATTAGATGTCGGGGCTCTAGTATTTTAAATTTTGATTGTAGTTCAATCTGGCATATTATGTTAATTCAACATCAAAACGTAAACAAGGACACAGACAACACACCATCATTAAAAATACAAGAGTTTCCAGTTATGCGTGATAGTCGTTTTAAACTTCAATTAAATACTTGGTATAGTTGTGATGACAAAACAACTTCATCCATAGATAATGCGATGAATTACCGAAGAAAAATTATTACAATTGATATACCTTATATTGGTGATAAGCTGACATTTAATTTACAAACATTTGAATTTTCCAATGACGACAAGACAATTTTTGGATATATTCGATGGATTCCAAAACTTATATCAAATACTGAATACAAGAATAAAAAACTTGTACATGTTGATAATTACCAACCGACGGCAAGTATACAGCCGATTCTTTTAACTACGCAACGTAGGAAACAAGTTTTACAAGTGAAAAATACTGACCAACAACATACCAACGGGATTGAAAATCACGATGAAGAAGACGAGACTGGCTTACAAATTGCGACAGTATATGGAACAGGAAATGACGACGAGGCTGATGATGATGATTTTGAAAATATGAATAAAAAAAATGACGTAAGTTAAAAGCATCATTCAAATTTTTTGTCACTACAATATGTTATTGCAACACAAACGTAAGATTTCTTTCAAATTAATGAGAACTAGATCCATCGTATAGAGTTTAAAGAGTAGACTTTCGCGTAGAAGGCTCAGAGCACGATGGAAAAAAAACATGCTTTTTAAGTCAAAAATACGTTTAATTAATAATTTGAACATTCAACTAATGCTTTTGGTGATGTATTATTTCTGTGAGAACCGATGGTATACTTGAAATCGGTTGATACAACTCGTATCGATTTGAAAATCACATGACATCCAAAACAGCTTTCTTAGATAGTAAACTTCATCAACGTCTGGATTTTACCAAAATCACGCTCTAATTATATTAATTTAGGCATCGTCAAAGAATAATGGTACTTGGACTATTACTGATCTTGATGATGACACGATGTTTATTAATTCCGAGCCTGATCGGCTAAGTAATGTTACACCAAATACATTAATTCGTGAAGATTCAAAAATTCATGAGGATTTTTTTCGTGACACAAATGATAAAATCAAACATCCAGGTTTCATCGAGCGAGCGAATTCTACGTTAACAGCTGAAGCATCTGCTGCTCTTGCTTCACAATTTGCATCGGAAGTACAAGAATTAAAAGATCAAATTGAAAAAGAGAAATTAAAAGTTGAACAAGAAAAGCAATCGCAAGACAAAATGACAAAAGAGAAAGAAGACGAACTGAAACGAATAAATAAATTATTGAAAGAACTTCAAAAACAATTAGTTGAAAGAAAAGCTCACGAACAACAATTGAACAATTTAGTGCAGCAAATTATCGCTATCGACTATGATAATATCGAATCAATTGTTGCAAATATTTTTCTATTTGGCAAAGTGAAAAATATTATCGAACATCTTAAAACTAAACATCCTGTCGATACTTATTTAATAGGAATACCAAATATTACCATTACAGATAGCAATGATCTTTATTGTATATCAGTGACAGGAACTAAAGCACATCATGATGAATTTAAACGTATTCTAGAACGAATACAAAAGTTATCAAATGCTACCGAACTAGCGAAAAAATTATATCAACACCAATTGAATTCAAAATTCGAATCGGTTAACTATATAATGACAAAACAAATTCGTTCCTCGGAAGACTGGAAGCATTACACGAAGTATTATCAACAATTACTGAAAAATAAAATTGAAGATTTTGTTAAATTATATAATGAGTATATATTACAAAAAGCAAAACTAATGATGGACGATTGTATAAAAGATGTCAATTTTCAATCACAAAGGCAATTGAAAAAATTAACTGATACGTACATGAAGAAAAAACAATTCCTACCTGAATTAGAAATATTAAAAAGTGAAGCCTTAGATGAATACGTAAAACAACATGTTTTATCTGAAAGATTAAAATTTGAAAAGAAACCGTCGAAGGAAGCTCTCGGCACCATGCATGATTTAATTGGTAAAGCCAGAAAAGAATTTAAAACAAATCCAACTTATATCGGTTGCCAAGTAGAACAATTTAAGGAAATTCCAAAAGTACTACAACGAATCATGTTATACTATCGATGTTTTCTTCTACAATTACCCTTATATGAATCAGCGAAAACTTTACTAGAAAAAATTAAAGAAAACACAGTCATTACGATAGCAACGTCTACTGGATCTGGTAAAGTTTAGAGAATACTATCAAGAAAACTATGAAATAAAAGAAATTTTCAATCATAAGGGTGCATATTTAGAATCTCTGTAGTACTTTTTCAGTGCATCATTTGTTATGACACAAACATTGATAAGTGATAACAAACAAATGCAATGCCAATATCTTCTTTTCTCTCTTCAAAAAGAAATGTAGAACATTTCTTTATTACATTTTTTGTAGGTTAAGTAAAAACGTATCGTGCACGCACGGGGATCGTAAAATTAGTTTCATCCTGCTTGACGTGTTAGTTCGAAAAGATTTGTGCTTAATGACATCCGCCATTGAGTTCTGGTCAGTTTACAGGATTTTTAGAATCTTGTGAAAGTTTAAACCAAAAGAAAAACACTCATTCATCAAAGTGTTAAATATTCGAACTGCAAAATTCCGTTTACTTCATTTGAAAATTCAATAACTCAATGAGAACATACTGCTGTTGACTGAAATCCTGCTATTTCTTTACTCGTGCTGACGATAGAAAGATTCAATAGTGATTCAAATATAATATTGTTTTTCCTTTATTTCAGGTAAATCAAGTTTATTACCAGCTCTACTGATTGCTGAAGGTTATGATAAAGTTATTGTTACACAACCACGTCGGTTACCGTGCACAGCAATTTGTGAACGCGTTAATGAAACTATGATGACAAATAAAAATGAATTGCGAATCGCTGGATGGGCTGTCAGCGGCGATGAGCGTGATGTAAATGCTCGAATTTTATATTTAACAGATGGTCTATTGAAAGAACGTTTATTGCACGATGAAAATCTGATCGCAAACCAAGCAAACAATAAAACCATTGTGTTTTTTCTTGATGAAGTTCATGAAAGATCAGTTAATATTGACCTTTGCTTAGGATTATTTGCGCGTCTTCTAACAAATAAGCCTGAGATTAAGTCTAAAGTAAAAATAATTATTTCATCAGCAACATTAGATACATCCGTACCAACACTATACAGGCAAATAGCTCAATTGAAATTCGATGAATTCAAAATGCCGACATTGGGAACATTACATTCTGTAACTAAAATTCCACGGCCCAATCAAAATATATTAGATTTAGTACAAGAATTATGTAAAAAAAAACAACGTCATGATCAAATATTATGTTTCGTCAGTAGTGTATCAGAAGTAAAGCAATGTTGTAATCTTTTAGAAGAAATTAGCCATGGAACACTTACTGCTTATCCTTTGATTCAATCGCAATCAGCAGCTGACCAGCAGAATAGTATCGAACATGGAAGTATTTTCTTTTCAACAACTGTTGCTGAAACATCGCTTACATTTCCATCATTAAAATATGTGGTTGATACAGGTATGATTAATATTCCTGTTTATGATTCTGATAAAAGGGAAACAACGTTAATGGAAATTCGAGCTGCTGAATCAACAATAAAACAACGTTTAGGTCGACTAGGACGAACACAACCAGGTGAATATTATTCATTATATGACTTTCAAGTTGAAGATAAAAAATATCCGATACCACAAATATGTCAATCAGATTTAATTAATATTGAATTTTCATTAAGAAAATCTTTAATAAAAAATGGACTTCACTTTATGAAAAAGTTTCTCCCGGATTCTCCAGATTCGAAAGCAATCAATGCAGCCATAGAAGAATTAAAACGCTTAAGTAAGTTTTATCTTACGATAAAGATGCTTTTATTTATATTTACTAAAATTGGATGTTACAATGATGAGGAAATTTTTAAAACAGTGAAAAGAGAGCAGTTCATGAAGAAATACACTCTTGAGTTATTCTTGAAAGTCACTTTTTTACAATTCGGAATTTGACAACTCACGAAACTGATTAGAACGATGAAAGTAAAGCACACAAGAATGACTCTTCAAATAGTAACTCTCTTTTGAATCATTACAATGGAAAGCAATTTTCAGTATTAATCTACTATTTTACTGGTTCCTTTTGTCTTTAGATATTGTAGATTCGCATGATAAATTTACTTCAGTTGGTGTTGCGATTTCTAAATTACCTGATTTTGGGTCATTAGCTATGTCAAAAGCTGTTCTATCAGCATTAAATCAACACAATTGTGGACGAGATCTTATTGTTCTTTCATCAATTTTAAGTGTTTTAAATACATCATCAGTATTAAAGGCAATACCAAGTTCTATGAAAAGAAGTGAAGGTGATTTTATGACTTTATTAAATGTTATGAATGAAATTCTCCTTGTAAGAGAAAGTGTACACGCTCAACAATTTAGATTATCTAAAGTATGTCAAGTTAAGAATTTAACACCAATCCTACATGTAATAAAACAAGCATTGCGACGATATATTAATTTAGAAAAGTCATTTAATCTTTCCGCTGAATATCGTGAAAAAGCACAAGTATCCAGTGATGATTGGGAATCGATTGCAAAATCTTTATTAAACGGATATGGAGAAAATGTCTTTGTGTCCATGAAAGAATTACAAGGAAGAACTCATATATTTACACGATATTCTCCTCCTAAACACGACGAAGCTGTTTTAGATCTGCAATCAACTCTTACACGAGCAATCTCGTCAGCACCTGTTTCGCTTGTTCTTGCACGTGATATTCGTTTTTCATCTTCTATTCGGCATACAGCTGTTTTATCATTTGTGGGCGAGATCAAGTCACAATGGATTGAGTACCATCTTAATAGGAATATAACACTAAACACAGCTGAAGAAGCCAAATTAAATCAAGATAATATATTGGCAACAACAAAACAAGCATTTCCTAATATTCAAATACAATTAAATAATCATATTCTCAGTTTAAAAGGTTCAGCAGGTTCTGTTCTCGACGCTGAACTTAATATTTTACAACAATTAGTTGTAGAAATGAAATTTACATTGAAAAATGAATACCCAACAAGCGCAACAACTGATCATGCTCGTATGAAAAGAAATCTCGAAGGTGTTTCGAAAATGCCTTCTATATTTACGCCAATGAAATGGCGTTGGGAAGCTCAGCATCAAGTTAAAATAACAGTCAATAATAATGTAGGAAATAATGAATGTGAAATAATAATTGAAGGGCGAGATTCACAAAATCAATTAGTACAAAAAGAATTTCAATCATTCTTAGGATGGCTAAAACGTTGTGCTGTTATTCGACACCCTAACGCAGGTATAATTAGAATTCTATCGTATCTCTAATTAGCTTACACCGTTTCCCTCTTCATCGTAATGGCCACAAAAACGATACCTGTAAAAGTCATAAAATCCAAGAGTAATTATGCTTATCATAGTTGATACGTTTATATGGCACTTTTAAAAGGATGAAGGCTTCTAAACTAAAATTTGATGCGAAGCGTCACAGTTTACTAATAGAGATAATTCGCTCATTACACAGGTTCTATGGAACAGGCCTATTATATGAATGCTGATTTTTCATAAAGAACAATGGTCAACATCAGAGAATCTTACATGCATATCGAAAAATCTATTTCTCTACCGCGTGTCCTAAAAGTCCCTTCCTAAAAGTTTTTGAGTAGATTTTCACTATTTTATGGAACTATGCCAACTTTCTTTTTTTTAACGATAGAGAAAAGCGCCAAGTTTTATTCTATCAAGACTTTTTTTTCTAGATACTGTTCGAAAGTGTTACCTTCCAAGGAAATACAAAAAATTAGTCTTTTTCTCATTTCAAAAAATAATTCGAGAAACAGATAGTCATCCTCTACACAAATAACTTCGAGAGGGACGTCATTTGTTAAACAGATGGGGTAATAATCTTGTTCTTCAAAAGCCATCTTCTCGTGACTGAACAACAAATTCAACGACTCGAAAGAAACACGCTACACAATGGTTTTTTTTGAAATGAGAAAAACACTAATTTTTTGTATTTCCTTGGAAGGTAACACCTTCGAACAGTATCTATAAAAAAAAGTCTTGATAGAATAAAACTTGACGCTTTTCTCTATCGTTAAAAAAGAAAGTTGATATAGTTCCATAAAATAGTGAAAATCTACTCAAAAACTTTTAGAAAGGGACTTTTAGGACACACGGTATCAATGACGTAATGAGGTGTCAGGTACTTTGAATGCATAGTTTTCATGAATCATATCATCAGTGATTAGTAACATCGTTAATGGTTAAAACCACCATATCATATTTCTTATTTTGAGACTTTTGAAATTGCCATAAGAAACCTATTATTCTGTTTCTGTTTTGTCAAGAATATAGAACAAGTGACTCGCTTACTAAAACGCTGTGACATTTCATGCGAAAAAGATTTCCCATGTTTGACCTTCTTTTCTGAAACTATATATCGTTCGAAAATTCGTCCAACATAATCTTATCTCTACTTCTGTTCTCAAGTAGCCATTCACATTTTAGTTAAAGTTTTTAATTTTAATCGTGCACCTTGTTTTAAGGCGTCCCACCACGAATTATTAAGCCAGCCATGCGTAAATCATGTCTAGATATGGAAGAGAAAATTTCACATATCACTGATAGTAAACGTACATCAATTGAATTATGGAAAGCTTTGAAAGGTTCAAAAGCAACACGTGAAACTCGAATGGAAGTGGTTGCATGGATAGCCGTATGCAAGTTTGATTGTCGGCTTGAAGGTGGTTTTGTTCGCGATTGGATTGTTGGAAATTGCACTGCGCGACCAAGTGGATACCCATCAACATGGGTGACTTATCAAATCAATGCAACTGGTACAATACTTCCTTATCTGGACAAGGATTTAATTCCATCAGATCTTGATTGTCATTTGCCATCACATAAATATTTTGATATTGATAAATTCTTGGATAACTTGCATAAATATCAAATTGAATATACAGTATATCGAGAAGATTGGCGGTATGTAATACTATTAGATGAAAATGCTAAAACTGGTCCATTTACCATGGATTTAATTGAACCTCATGTTGCTTTAACACACGATCGAATCGATTTTGATGTTAGCAATTTATCATTAGAAAAAGATTACACAAAAGAATTAGGAATGAGAGTTGATATTACATATAAACCGTATTCTATTGAATTGGAAACTATTGTTGATAATATAAAAAATAAACGCTTTCAAGTATTACGTCCGGTTGATAAATATGTTCAACCTCGTATTGCTAAAATGGAAAGTCGAGGTTGGACACAACTTGGAAAACCGATGCATGTCATTCCTAATCCTCCACCGAAATATCAAGTTGTTCTTGTTCCTTTACCAGAATCAACGGACTTATATCAAACATTAGTTCATCAAATGAAATCCTATATTAACAATCAAGTACAAGTCTTGTCTATTGAGCAAATAAAAAATCCCTTATTAGAAGAAGCTTATTTAGCAATGAAAGAAATAATTGCTAAACAATGCAAGGGGAAAATTCCAAATGAACGCGAATTATTCCATGGAACCAAAGGTGAAGCTATCGATGGAGTATTAAATGATGGATTTGATGATCGATATTGGGGAGGAAATTTTTCAAAATGCAAATGGGGTAAAATACAGAAGACGAGTCTTTAACTGCATTCTATTTCATGTACTTTTTTAAATATTTTATCAGGTCACGGTGCGTATTTTGCTGACAATCCAAGTGTTTCACATAGATATACTGAAGCCAATACAAATGATCAAACACGTATCATGTATTACAATAAAGTTGTTCTGGGAAATGAATCGATACTTCAAGAACAAAATAGTGAATTGATGTCAGCACCCAAAGGTTATCATTCAACGCATGGGCAATTTCCAGGTCAACCAAATGACGACGAATATATTGTATATCGATATGGACAAGCATTACCCTATTTGAGAATAACCTATACAGCATAAATTTTCTGTTATCACTAAAAAATGACTTGAACACTATTAGAATCATAGTTTTATGTTAAACTTGAAAACTTTTTTTTTTCATACTTGTGCATCTCTTTTCACCAAGCTATCTTGGAATAATACAAGGAGATAAGCTCAATTGACAATTCTTCTAAATAGATCTGAATATGGACACGTATGAATGAACAGTTGGGAAACCAATTTTCATACACCTCCATATCAAATCTTATTAAACCATCTTGATGACCAAAACCGTATATAGAATATGATCAGTGTTTTCAATAGCTACGATGTTGATATAATGTGCATTTTCTTATGTTTTTTTCTTTGGCAACCTGGATAGTCACTTTGAAATGATTGAAATTTCCGAATAGGATGAAACTGGAAGAAAACATTGCCCCATGAAACAACATATCTGTGGCAGGAGAATTTAGAATTCAGTTGAGATGATTGAAATTCTTATTATTGTATGAATATCATGAGAGAGTGATTTATAGAAATAACATTTTGTTAATGAGCTCTATGAAATACAACGGTTGAATACATAGTTTTAAAACAAACGACTATGTTTGAATAATTAATTC
>OENM01001081.1:32017-45407 GCA_900239745.1 Rotaria magnacalcarata | reverse complement strand
CAATGGATTATTGGAAAATTTTCCCATTATTTGGAAGATAGTGCATAAAATAGGTCGCATTTTAATTACATTATGCAGATTATTTATGAAAATAATGGAAAATAATGTCCATTATTTTACATTATCGGTTACATGGGTAATACAGAATTCAGCAGATAAAATCATTCCAAGTCAATTTTGAGTAGACCAGACAGCTTAGCCTGGCCTGATGCAGGCCAGGCTGGCATCTCTGATCCGCATGAGTTGTGCCGTAGTTGTTTGACTGTAAATGTATTGAAATTCAGCACATATCCAACATTACCCAAAATGAGAATTATAAATGAAGCATAAAGAATTATTTTATCTGTGAGTGCATCGACGAAGTGAATGTTCATTTGCACTCGTTTACAAATTCAATTGTGTTAAAAAGAATTTCAAGATCTTTATAAGACCTCAAGTAAATAACACCAGTAACCTTGCCAAAAGTTGTTATCTATCGGAAAAGCTTGTATTGAGAACTATATTTTTATTGTGGTTCAGTTCACATGGAATACTACTAGGTTGAGGAAAAAGCTCGTGCGCCATGTTAAAATACCCTCCTCACCCTTAATATGTGAATACGGCGCACGAACGTTTTCCTCAACCTTATATCATAAATAGATAACTAAAACGGTACCGACGAAAGACACAACAATGTAAAGTATTGCGTATCCTTAAGCTCGCTCAGAATTTTCTCAGACGCTTCACTCATGGTCTAGTGCATACGACTAACATATAAATATGAACGGTGCACACAGTATGACATTTTTCGATTAGTGGCAAATGTATCATGTTCCTAGAAAAATAAGTAATATATCTTGGTATGTATCTTTCTTGTTTGCTGCTACCATCATTATGTCGTAAACGGAATCAGTAGTTTCCAAACAGTTGAATATAGAGAAAAATGAAGAGAGTCTATTTTAGAAAAACGAGACATTTTTCAATAGCATCGTTTGTGCAACCCACCCAATCAATGTTCATCTATGATCAAGTGAAAAAGAAGTAAATTCTACGATGAAATTCGAATGAGTGTTGATGATGTAGAACATTACAAAAATCGATTGCAAAATATGCACAAAATTTCTGAAGAACTAGTTCGACTACAATATTCTGATTCAATATACCGAAGATTCCACTCATTACTATTCACTTATCAGGCAACCTTGTTTGTTTATTAGCTGAAAAAAATATAATCCAATTGCAAAGAATATAATGACGATCTTTCATGATATGAATGAATATAATAAATCTAAGAATTTCAATCAATACTTTGTAAAAATATTCAGATTTATCTATGAAAACATTTGGAAGCGACTCGTTAAATTTTCCTAATCATAATGTCCGTGGATACTTCAAACTCTACTAGAATTTTATCAAGTTCTACGATTATGCGCTCATGCTCAATTCTTGAAGAGGCACTTTCAAATATTGATTTTGACAGTTGCTTGCCTTTCGTTGAAACAAGTTTTATACTTTCTTTCACGTTTGAGTATTGAATTACTCATTCTCATACTTCTGAAAAATATCTTGTTGATTAATTTACTTGTTCGAGATAGATCCGATGAAGCTATTATTCTCTATACTCAAACTGTTTTGATTTCAGTAATAAGATATCAGCTAGTTTCACTCAATTTACTCGAAATATAATACGCATAGCAGCTGAAAAAAGAGTAATTAAAGTGTTAAAAGCAACTCAGCATGAATAGAATCCGCCACATCGTAAAGAAGTCACTAAACAAATGAAAATGGTCATAGCAATAATGCTCAAAAATAAAATAATTAATTATCTTACAAGCCGATAGGAATAATCCCGTTGTAATTTTCTATCCACTGTTTTTTTACAATTTCTTTGTAGCCATAGAATAAAATGAATATAGCTCACGCTATGCGTATGGACAATTATTTTGTCTAAAAATCAAAAGGATGATTTTTTCGAAAAAATTATAATATAAAGCTCTTTGAGACTAAATAAATAAAATTATTTGAACCCCGACTATGACATTAAGTCAAGTACGTACTTAATTCAATATTTTAGAAAAAATGAAGTAGGGGACATCATTTACTATGACATTAAATGCCTATATGACGAAAGTATGAAAGAAAAATCCCGTTTAACAAAACTGGTTAGTGATTTCCTGGGTCTATAGGAATTGAACAGCATGTGGCTTTCTTATCACTCATCAATATCAATACAACAAGAAGGATATTTACGTCTCTAGTGATTCAAACCAGTTTATCAAAAATTTGAAGTTTATCCTAATTGTCGTTTTCAGTACGAGTATTGTATTTCTGCTAGCTGTGGAGTACAAATGATAATAGATTTTTGTTGGTAATAACAATACTGTTTGTCCGTCAACACTCGTCTGCTATCTTTTAGATTCTGATGAACTAAATTACAGCTAAACATATAAATCTCATGGCAGCTTTTACCAAAACGTAAGGTTCTTCAAAGTTTTTGAATGAGGATAGAGCATGAGTGTAAATTCGCAGTGTATGTAGAAGATCCACATACTCACTCATATCGACATAAATATGACTACATTGAACAATGTAGTTGATTTATATAGAAGATGTTAATAGTTGAGCATACAAAATGCATTATGCTTATTTTCCCTTTGTTTATATTTCTATACACGATCTTAACTTGTATGTATATAGTGGTAAGGGTAATCATATTCTCGATATAGAGGTTTTTTGACGATGAAAAATATATCAAATTCAACCTATCACGCTTTTCTTTTTCCCTTTTTTCATGAGCTATGAATCATATTTACTTTGTTATTTATTGGCATGTTTCGCCCATTTTCTTTCTTTCTTTTTCTATATGTGTACACGGGTTGCAGTCTATAAAGACAAAAATCTGCAGCACGTGGTCATATTGCATCATTAAATTGAATCACTTCCCAATTAGAAAAAAATACGGTTCAACTTAATAGTTGACTAATTGGTATATATGGCAAAGATTTTCACTTGAAATGAACGTTACATTTACAAATAAAGATATTTCGAAAATTCTCGGTGAATTTTATCAACTAGTTCGCCATGGCAGATTGACTGAGATCGAAGCATACCTTCATAAGAAGCCTGATGCGTACGATATGTTTTTGGTAACCGGCGTATTACATGACGAATCCTTCAGTCTACTTATGTTGGCCGCTCTTAATGGACACGATGGAGTAGTACGTCTCATTATTAATCGTACGCTAACCAACAAGGAAAACATTGAGCAAGAAGGATGCGTGCGCGACATGAGGGGATATTTAACAAAAAATGTAACTGCATTGTGGTGTGCACTTGATCGTAGACATTTTCATGTGGCACGGACACTGATTGATCTTGGTGGTGCTGACATCAATCATGGTCCACGATTTTCATTATTAATTAATGCTATTATGAGACGACGGTTCGATATTGTATATTATCTGGTCGAGAACGGCTATGCTGATGTTAACCGATCAGTGACAAATGATAATTGCAATATCAGCAGCCTCTTTTTATGTGCAATAAGTGGTCTTACAGAAATTGCTGCCTATCTGATAGCGAGAGGGGCTAACATAGATTATCAGACACCCACGTCTCACTTAACACCATTGTTTGCTGCTGGTAGATATGGTCATTTCGCAATAGTCCGTTTACTTGTATCAAAAGGTGCTTCTTCTAACGTCAAAACTAGTTCTGGTATTACACCATTAATGATTGCAGCTAAACATGATCACTTAAATACGGTAGAATTTTTACTTCGATATCATCATGATGAAACAACATTCGATGATCTAGAATTGACAGCTTCATCTTTCGTGCTTACAAACGACGATGATCTACGCCACAGAGCAGAAAAAATGGTCAATTTGTTGCGCATTTCACTCCGTGCTCGTATACTATTTAATAGGCCGAAGATTGTTTCTCAGGCAATACCGGCTTATGATAACCAGCGAGAATGTCAATCTGAAAGTGAACTAGATCAAATTGCATACGATAATGACCGTCTCTATGTTGAGGCACTCTTGATCAGAGAACGCATTCTTCTACCTCGAAAAGATGCAAAGTTATTTCAACCGTTACTCGAACATGCAATCGTGCTAGCTGAGCGGGTCAAGTTTGACTTGTGTCTAAATCTGCTGATACACACATTTTATCTATACCAACAAATGGAAATTTGCACTGGTCTTCATCGTTTTGTATGGATGTTTTGTAGAATGTTAAATGCAAATATACCGATTAATCCCACTCGATTTTTGGAGGTATGTCGTCTGGTATTCGAGCCATCGCAACAGAATACTAACGAAGCCAATATAGTGAATACTGTATGCCTATTGGCTATTGCAGCAAAGGTATGATTCAATTATTACATTAACAAAACGAATATTTAAATCTAATTGTAGAAATGTTTTTCAATAGAGATGACTATTAATTGTGAAATTGAAAGGCGAGTTATTTCCTTATTCTTCAGAAAAGTCGAGATCTTTGTATAACAGAACAGTTCATTATTAGTGACGCATTTAATGATAAAATTGAGATTGATTGTTTTTTCATTTTCTTTTTTACATATGTTAACCTAATAACGACTATAGTTTGTATCTCTGAATTCACGAGAACCAATTTCATGTTGCTCTAGACAGCAATTCTATGTGAAGTCCGCTGAAAGTCATTCTATTTAGCTGGATATCAAGGGTGATTGGATTCATATGTATCCCTCTAAGAAAATGGTACAAAAGAAAAAAAAATTCTTACAAGTTTATCCTATTGAACTCCGCACATTAGTCACTGTAAAGATGTATGATATGCTCATGTTTGTAGCTTCCATAAAACATTTCTTTCATTATGAAAGTCGTTAAGGTCTTCGATAATTTGTTGTCTTTCCCTTCTGATAGCTTGATCAGATAGATGATGAAAATTATAGGTGCCTCACAAAAGATTCAAGAAATAATACTGTCAGCTACTAAACTAAATGATTTGAAGAAAAGATCGTTACGCATAGCCATCTAACATGTTTTGTTGCACATAATCATTTTCTTATGTGTAGTCGCATCAACATTTCATAATTTTGAAATTTCATTGGAATGAAAGTCTTTATTTTGGCATAAAAACTTTTGTTTCGAACATTGTATATTTCACACACACTTGGCTTGAAAAACATATAAGAAAAGTGCTATGAAGTCGATAATACAGTAATTATAGTGAATTAGTTTGAGATTTAAAATGTGTTGCGAATGGATTAAAAGCTGAATTGTATTCTTCAATTTTCTCAAGCGTGCCAATTCCTAAAAATTCTACTAAAGTATATGGTGGGACTCTAATCTATAAAATATGGTTCTGGACTATACTGAGAACACAATTCCGCGAGAAAAATCAAGCGTTGGTTGACACTAGAAAGTTGCTTATTTATTGCCCTCGTCTTTTCCAGGAGTCCTCTTCTTTTTTTACGCGTGTATATCTTCAAAAGACATATACACCGTAGAAACCTAGAAGAAATATCTGTGTTGAACGATATACCTTTGTATTAAGTCAAAAACTTCCTCTACTATTCAGTATTGATCTTGATAGAAAAAGACGAAATCGTGTTCTGAATATCATGTAAAAAGAGGAATTTATGCAAGTCATTCGAAACAGTTTGGCTCTGTACGAATTTCGATTCAGTGTATACCTCAATCCTTCAACGATAAAATTACCAAGCTTGAGTGGTATTGATAAATGCCTGTATGAATAAATTGAGCAGTATCTGTGTATTATAATCTATCTTGAATTTTAGGTTCTCGAACAAACAACATTGTGTAATCAAGATCGCCATTCAATTATACAATGGATTAGAGAGTTGACTCGAGAGCAACGTCGAACAGAAAAAGAACAAACTTTATTGCATTTGACTGTTGATATTCAGACATATTGGAATATTGATTATCGAGCTGTAGATGTTAGACGTGCGTTAAAGTAAGTAAGCTCCAGTGAAAACTTCCTTGCAAAAAGCGAATGAAATGTTTACAACCAAAAAACAAATCAGTATCGAAATATTGATCAACATCTTCTCTATTGTTGACCTATTGCTCAACATTGAAAACGAACGATTAGGTGTATCCGGTTTTCTTAAGGTTTACCATAGTTTATTTTATTGAATCATTTTTTTTGCATTTTTAGATTTCCAAATTTAGCTGCTACTCGACTTCTTGTTTGTTATGGAATGCGATGGATCAATTTAGATGCTGTTGATCAAGTGCAACGTAATACACCGCTGCACAATATTTCCCAGAGTTGGATGTATGACGATCGTAACGACAAAAAATCTATCATCGAACTGTTGATCAATGCAGGAGCTCATATAGATTTTGTCAATGCCAATGGTTACACACCTATCGACGTCGCTACCGATGATGAAACTCGCACTCTACTACGATCGAAACAGATATTACCTCGACTTAAGTGTCTTTGTGCACGTGCTATTTCTCATGAACGGATAGCATTCGATGATCTATGGCCAATGTCAACACCAATGAATACATTTCTACGTTTGCATGGTGGTTTTAAAAGAAAACGTTCCATGTCAGATTATAGTAGCTTTTCGTGGGGTCAAAGTAATGATCTTTTGTAATGATGCGCGTAGCTAAACAGAATCTTGTTTCAAATTTTGAAAGTATCGAATCTATGATAATCACTACCTGCTATTGACCTGTCGAATGTTTTATAACGAAAATACAGATTTATTAGACACATTCTTTGACTTAATCAAAAAATAAAACGTACCTACATTTAATTTTCCACGTTAATGAAAAATCGATAAATGTTGTTAATAAAAATTATACGTCATTGAATTTTCTTCTTTCAATATTTTTCTATCCTTAAAGTAATCATTATGAAAATTTATTTTGCTGAGTGCAATGAACTAGTAGTGATGGACCTTTAAAAACGGCTTATCAGTTACATGCGAACATGATGTATATCATTTAAGTTCAATTATTTCTTAGGTATCAAGAATGCTAAGGTTATAATTTAACACTAGTTTTCAAAATTTGAACATACAAACAAGTACGATAAATTCGAATGCATTTATTTTTCGATCAAGGTCATTATTTCTGACACTGAATTATCATGCAACTTACATAAGTATCGATTGTTAGAACGAATTTTGTCATGTAAGTATTTTATTCAGCTTTAAAGTCCATTATAGGACTCAATAAAGTATAAGGTTACAAAAACTAGCGTCATCGGTCGTTAGCAATGATGATTTTTACACATATTGGAATTCACATTACCCTCAGGGAATTCATGTAAACAGTAAAATCTGAAGTTGTTTTTTGGATGTTGTCTATTGTGATGTAGTGAAATGTATTTGTTAATTTCGTGTTTCCTTCTTTCTGTTCTTTAGCTCTCCTGATGAGTCATAAAAGAGATAGATTTATCTCTATATTCATATATGTATATATATATATGTCCTCTTTATCAGAGAGAGTTAGATAATTGTTCGTTTCTTTCATCTCTACGTTGTTTTCATATTCTGTTCTTTGAAGTCAATAAAACAAGTTATTGACCTTGAGCTCTGTATTTGTCTATTACGCATTTGGTATTTATTTATTACGCATTTCGTAATACGTGACATCTATGATGTATTCAGCAGGAAAAAAAAATATTGTTCAATAGAAAATCTTCCTTGTGCAACTATGAATAATATATGTGAATAAACACGCGATCAGTCTCTTTCGTAGCGAAGCATTATATTAAAGTAGTGCTCTCCTTTTACAACTATTCGAGATATAGTCACAAACAAAACTCAATACAAGTTAGCGAATTCTAAAAGCTATCAATAACTATCGTATTTCTTCTCGAACATGACATTATTTTCAGGATCGTTTTTGGTTGCTGTGCAAACTAACTATTTCTCTGCCTTTGTCTGCATATTTGACTATGACTCTATTTATCTTTTTTCTCAGTTAGCCATAAATTTCCCGCATTATACAACTGCATTGAATAACACAAAAAGTTTCGTTTTTTTAAGTTTCAACCGATATCAATCAGTTTTAAAGATGTACAACAAAATAAAGCAAACATTGCTTCAATCAACATGTTTTCAGCTCGGATAAATCGTCACACCAGTAATTCATTTCACAACATATATATTCATATAATGACTTTAGGCTCTGTTCTCATTAAATTTCCTATCAATACGTCTTGTTAACACTATACTTTCCTCAATATTCAACGTAATGGCCTATTCAGAATGTAGATATGATTATGGGAAATATTTTCTTTCATTTGCACAGCTTCAGACGCTTTATTCAACAATTGCCACACTTAAAATTAGTTCAACAAGATTTTCACCTGAGCAAAAGATTTATTTTACGGAATATGACCAATATACAATGAGAAATATATAGTTTTACTTAAATGCTATGATAAAAGTTCTTCAGCAATCAATAAAGAATTTGATAACATCAAGTGTAAGGTCGAGAGAACGTCGAAGTTCTTCCTCATTAGCACCCAAACTCAAATTAAGTTCAGTCACATCGAGTGAAACCAGTGTGTTGTGTTCAGTTACTGCTTTAATCAATTCTTTGACATGTGAACATTTAATTCCACCATCAGCTGTAGTACCAGTGCTAGTGATTTCTGTGCTTGGATCTGTTGAGTCTACATCCCAAGAGATATGAACTGTCTTTCCTTCGCCAATGAAGTTCTTTACGAACTCCCGTACATTGAATTCACTATCTGTTGTCAGTTGTGCCGGAGTAACTGTGCGAATATTCAGTTTTGCAATTGTTTCTATTTCGAATGGATCGAGATCTCGAATACCAATGTAGGCCAAATGCTGGTGATTCAGATGAACGGTCATAGGAAAAGCATTATCTTTATCTATTCCTAGAATGAATGATAATGGCATCCCATGAAAATTCCCCGACGGTGACGAAGCTCTCGTGTTCAAATCAGCATGTGCATCAATCCAGATTACTAGAGAATCCTTTGGATAAGCTGTCAGAAAGGCAGATAAAGTACCAAGACCCATAGAATGATCACCACCAATATTCAGTGTCTTGTCATTCTCATGCAGCGATCGAAAAACCAATTCTCGAAGAGCTAAATTAGCTTCAAAAACATGTTTCTCATTATGGGAATCGTCCTGCACTCTGTTTAAGTTGCGAATCTTGTGAGAATCATAGATGCGCACGTTTTTTGATTCTTTCTGAACTATGGCAGAAATACTTTCCAACAAACGATCTGGTCTAAATACATTATAAAGACAATATTAAAGTATGCTGCTACATTTTTCTTTCTAGCAATACTCACGTCTGATCAACACCATCTTTGCGTTGACCAAGTTTGCATGGATATTGTACAATTCCAATGGATGATTTCGTCACTGGCAACATATTTTAATGGTACAAAATTAAACATACATCGATCACTACAGATATCAAAGTAGAAATTATCAGATCTTTTTTCGTATTTCAATGTACTAGCATGCATTGTATTTATATTTGCATGGGAGTGAACTGGATTGTGACTCATTCAGTAAACTACACGAAACCTTGTGCTTCTTGTACGCAATAGCGTACTTCACTCTCACAACTTTCATACTCGTGTGTAGATCGCTATTACGTTCATTAATTGATTTTTTTCAAGTCACGTATTTTGAAGAACAAGAAAAGACGGCAACGACGAAAAATCGATCACATGCAAGTTGAAAAAGAAGCAAAAAATTATATAGATCTGAATGTTGCTGTTAGTCAAATCAAACGAAAATTAGCACATGACGAATATGTACACCTTTTTTCGTTCGATTCTGTTTTTTTGTTGTTGGCTACTTATAATGGCTATACAACATTATGAAACTTTGAAAGCACTATTTTACTCCGTTGAGAGATTCTAATTATGTAGAACGTGTGACAGGCAAAAGTAAATAGTACTTAGAAAAACAGGAGGTGTGACTGTGGGTGTTTGCATTTTCTTTTCTATGCATACACACGAAGCGAAAAACAAAATTTCGAAAATTGTCATAATTCTACCATTCAGTCGGCAATATTGTCGAATTTTCATGAAAGTAATTACCGCATTGATAATTAATAATAACTATTCTATTGTTCTTTTTTCACCAGAATTACGCCAATACTATACCTGCTAGAGTTGCAATGTATATGTTCTAGACTGAAAGCGTAGGGTCCAGAAAAGGAAATTCGTCTTTATCTGTCTTTAACCATTGCTACAAATCATTTTAGCCCAATTAGATGTTTCTTTTAGAGCTTAGCGAAAGTTCAATTAAGTATCAACTCAGGTGGTATAGAAATATTTGGCATACCTATATATATATATATATATATAGATAAATTAATCTTTGAGTACACCATGAATGATCTATATTTTTAATGCTCACATAATATTCATAATCATTGAAAACAATTTGTAGTACAAATTCGATCGGAGAGTTTCTTTCTTTAAATATTATGCGTATCATTCTAGCAAGTTATTCTTTGTCCGTCGTGGTACAAATACTTGTGCAATTGCTCTGTGTTTATGCAAAATCTCATTTGTTGTTTGCATCCATTATGAATCATCGATTAGCTACATAAAAGGTTGTGGATGTGTATGCAGTTGTGAATGACTATGAAATTTATTGTGATACTAACTACATTCTTAAGCAAATTTTCGATGCAGATAATATGAATCATGAATACGTATAATTGTCGATTGAGATTTTGTTTGTACTAAAGTTACATCTCCTTTTGAAAGTCAAAATTTAAAAGATTAAATAGAAATTGTTACTATCATTTGCATTCAACTTTACCAATGAAAAAAATCAACAGTTATTTAGTCTCATGTAATGAGATGTAAACAAAAACAGTACATGCATTAAGTGTCTTGAAAATACACCTCACTTGAAATGTCATGTGATGAATGAAAATTTCTCTATTTTACTTGGCAAAACTTTGCCATAACTATCTTCTTTATGAACAATTGGAAATTCTTCTGTTGTAAAAATAATAAGGTTCTGTTAAATAATTTTACATGATGTAGATCAGAATTTCCGATGATTCTCGAATTTGTTGTTGATGAATACTATCGATAATGAAACCAATTGATTCACAGATATGTTTGAATGATCATTTTTTGGATTTTATATGTATGTGTGTTTCCTTAGCTATATTTGTTTTTGTAAGATTTGACACTAGTCTAGACTCAATTCATTCTAAAATTCAACTGGTATCATCTAATATTTTGCTACAAAATCATAACATAAGAAGTTTCCCGCAAATGAATGGAATATATTTGAACTAGATAATTTTATCACAAATTCATTCAGCCGCTTATTGCCATACTATGTGTTGTGATTAATGTGAGAATAGAGTCAAGAAAACTATATCAGCCCAGTATCGGTAATGGAACGACTTCACTCAATATAATAATTTACATAGCTGTATATATGTACGCGAGAAAGCGCATCCTGGACAACTAAGACCACATATGTATGCATTGTAATCAACGAAAGTTATTCTCAAACATAAATACAACATATCACGCATGTTTCACCAGGCATACATTTTTATTTCAAGCTGAGAAGAAATTAAATAAATAGATATAGGAGAATATATTTTACACAAAAACAAATCAAAAGAAAAATGTTGATTCGAAGCGATAGATATTTATATAAGCTACAATATGTTTGAATATTCATCGATTTATTTTGTTTTCTTCATACGACGTAATTGAATATAGGTTAGCATTAGAAAGCCCAATATAATACCAGCTAAAGCTACAAAATTCTTCCATAAATCCCACTCTGATGTATATTCAATTTTTTGATTTTTCAAAATTGTTTTGCCATCAAGTGGACAAATATTTGTATTATTTTTTAAACAAAGTTGTAAGCCACTAAATTCATTAATACTGAATATGTTTGTTGAATAGCGAAATATACTAATCCATTTGATCCATGAAAGAAATATCACAACTGAGTCGACTTCGACCAAATATCCACTAAAAACTAATGTTAATACACAAAACATAGCTGCAACGACGTTGGCAACTCCTATGTAAATGATTAAAAAATAGAATCGAATTTTAGAAGAGAAAAATTGCTTACCAAATACCTCGACACTAGCAGAAACAAAAAAACACAATGAAGATGAACAGAGTGTAGTAGTCAAAATTCCAAAGAAGAAAATAAAATATTTTGCAGCTGTTTGTTGAAAACCTATCGAGAAATAGGCAATTACCGAGAAAAGAACTGATGGAATCGTTCGTAATGGAATAATATCACAGACTAATTTTGATATGAAATAAGTCGATACATGATAGTAACCACTGGCATTCTCGTGTTGAAATAATTGACGTTCTCTAATAAAAATATCGAGTGCCGATAGACTGCTGAATATTTGATTAGTAGTAATGAAGAAAATGGCACCAATACGATTTTTTAATCCAGTATCCATTGACCGATCTGTATTCATGTAAATTAAACCAATCAATATTCCTAAAAATACTGACATAAACGTCTGTACACCGATGAGACCCGGATTTCGAAATGCATTCCGAAGTGTTCGTTGTGATACATAGAAAATTTCATGTAGACGTGATTTATCTGGCAATCGATCTTTAAGGCTCATAACGATTGATGAATCATTGCATAAAGAATTCATGCTATCGATTTGTTTTTTCATATTAGTATAGATGGGTGATTGAACATAGAAGTTATGTAAATCTTGAGCCAATTGACTTTTATTTTTATCTGGTTTGTTCGTATCTGACAATTCGGCCGATGGTAATGCTGATCGATAATCACCTTGACATATGTCGAGAATAAAATCAGTCGGATTGTCGTGTTGTTCACAAGTGAAACCGATAGATGCGAAAAATTGAAGAACATCATTCGCTGGACCATGATAAATGCAATGACCAGCAGCAATCACAAAGAGAATATCGAACAATTTGAATATTGAATAACGAGGTTGATGAATCGAGAAAATGATTGTACCTTTAGGAAAGAAGATAAAAATCAATATTATTTTATGAACAGATAAGAAACATACGCCCTGATCGAGATAATTGATGAAGATATTCCATGATATTGCGAGCTGTTGATGAATCGAGACCTGCACAGAATGCGTAAATAAAATTGTACATAAGTATATCGGGAGATCATTCAAAAATATATCAGCACATAAACTGTTAAGTCTTTTCTTACAATCAAAACACTGCATATAAACCTAACATAAGTAGGTCGCTAGAAAGGATTGTACTTTTGAAAAACAATTTATCTAAAGAAATTTAGTTTTCGTCGTTAATCAATATCTTATTTTGATATATTCGAAAACGAATTTCTCGAAGTTATTTATTTCATAGCATCTTGAACAGTGGCGGAGCCAGGATTTTGGGCTAGGGGGGGGGGGGGGGG
>OENM01001081.1:0-31712 GCA_900239745.1 Rotaria magnacalcarata | reverse complement strand
CCCCCCTGGCTCCGCCACTGATCTTGAAGACTGCCATCTTTCTAATGCAACAACTACAAATTTATGTATAGCCTTCAAGGACAATCAACTTTATAGGTTTATCGATTTGCATTATTTACCTGTCGTTGGCTCATCTAAGAAGAGAACATTGGGCGAAAGAACAAGTTCCATTCCAATATTTGTTCGTTTTCGTTCTCCGCCTGATATGCCACGTTTAAATTCAGTACCAACAACTGAGTTTGCACATTTTTCTAATCCTAATTGTACAATAACTTCATCGACAATTTGATTTTTTTCACTGGAAGATAATTTTGTTGATAATCTGACATTAGCTGAAAACATTAGATTTTCTTTCACAGTCAAATTTCCACTGACAACATCATCTTGAACAACATAACCAACTTGATATTTGAAATCAGATGCTTGTGGTTGTCCATTTATTAGGACTTGTCCTTCGAGACCTTGTCGATCTTTTCTATCGGCTAAAATATCCAATAAAGATGATTTGCCACTTCCTGTCGATCCCAATATGGCATTCATGCCTTGTTTAAAAATTCCACTCATATTATTAAGTATATTTTGTTGTTTCTTGTTTAAACATGGCATTGGTAGGATATTACAACATTGTTGTGATTTTAATTTATAGTTTAATGAATGAAAACTTATGACAGAACTCTGGCGGTGCCCATCGTTATCGGAAGTTAATTTTGTTAGCATTTGACCACTTTCTACGCCCATGGATAACGATTGGCTGCTCGAATTTTTAAAGATAGACATGCTATAAGACAAGAAAGAACACATATTCTAATATGTTTGTAACTTGGCAAAAAATAAAGATCGATGACCTGAATCTTATAACAATTCTTATTTCTATTTTGTAAAATCTTTTCAACAACGTCAAAGCACCATGCCATTTCTTTTATCAGATGTAGAAACTTAACCCACGAGAGAAACATTGCCGGTACTTTTCTATATTCTACAAAATCCATGGAATTGACTTCCAATTTGTATTGTCTCTTTTTTTTCAAACAGAAAAATTTACCTATTATTAGCAAAGTTATTAATGTAATTCTATCAGTCTTCGTTTATTGTTTATGTATCAGGAGTTTATTCGAAATTCAGATGGATTGTTCTATATACTCTGTTCGAAAAACTACTATTAGGTGCTTTGGTGAAAGTATTTTAATCATTTTTATCAATGAAAACCATGCATTAGTATTGTATTAAAAAGAAAAATTCAACAAATCATTATTGAAATCAAATTCAGACTAAAACTAATTCTACTGTAAAGTCGAACAGGCAATTTTGTAGATAAAAAAAAATAGATTACAAAACTGCTAGACGATGAAATGTAACTACGAAAGGTTATTTCTCATGAAACCTTAATGTGTTCTTCTCATACTAACTAGTTAGTATGCAGCGAAAACAAATTAGAGTCAAAAAATGCTTTTCCATAATGCAATTTATTGCATAGTCAAATAGGCTAAAAGATGCCATTTTTCTGGTATACGATGGAACCGAAGAACAAACAGAATCAAAGAATTACATGGGTCTAAATCGGAAACAACAGATGTCCTTGCATGCACACGCATACACATCTTCTCCTTGAAGAGTATCGAAATAGATAAATAGATTATCAAAATTTCTTGTTCATCATTTTCATTTGAAAGTTCATTTTGCGACCGATAAGAAAATTTTAACACATAATTGTTTTTTAATCAAAACTATCTTGTTAGCCAAGCTATTGAACATTGACTTTTGTTTTGGTTGTAAAAGCCAAAAAAGAAAGAAACTTCTATGAACTTTGACGCTTAAAAAAAATCATTAACGCTCATTTTTTTCCACATGTTTTGCCATTACAATAAATTAATATTATTCTTTCATTTTTATTTAAAAAAATATATTCTATAAGTGCCGAAAGGGTCTAGTTTTGATCTGAAAACTGTATAAAGGGATTTAAAAAAATAATGCTGTTGAAATGAAAAATTTAATAATAATCATAGCAAATGGCAACCCATGAATGCAATCATGAAAATCGACTAGTATACATTTCGACGATGATTATTCATTTGCATAGATTAACAATTCACTTGGTTGATTTCCTCACACTTGATATCCTCTATTGAAAATAAAAATTCTAACTGTATTTTCAAACGAGAAAAAAAGAACATACGATTGTCTGCATTTTATTTAATGTTGCCAAATGATTTAATGTCGTTGTTTCATAACGAGAAACAAGATTGATTGGAATGTTATCTGGCCGTAAGGGAAGAGTTCTTGAGCTACTTATCGATGAATTCTCGTGATAGGTTGTTGGATCCTCAGATTTCTTTTCGTTCAGTGGCATCGATCGTATTCCTAAATTGTTTAATTTATTACTTGCTTTGCTTCAGCAAACTATTGTTTACCTATGCCCATCGTCAGTCGTTGACGCTGCGGATGGTGCTGATATGGTTCAGTAGTACGTTTTGGATTCTATTTAATTTTAACAAAACAAAAATAGCATAGTCATGATCAATTGAATAATAACACGTACTATTGTTGGAACCGGTGCTTGCACGGATCGTATATCGAGAATGGAACGATTTTGTAGATTAACTATAGTTGATGACTTTGGTCGACTTACAGATCGTGGCGCACCTAATATACGTTCGTTTACTTTAAAATAAGTTGTTGTTTTTTTATCATTCTGTTTATGTTCTTTTCTCATTCATTAGAACTTACAATGTGTAGAAACTCGATTGGTAACAAAAGTATTAAGTTGTTGTCGACTATCTTCACTTCGAATTTCGACTGTTGTTCGACTTATATCCAATTCACCTTCAGTATCAATAATTCCGTGAGGAGGATTATCCTAGATACGAGAAAATTATTTTCTTAGAAGAAATTGATTATTAAATATATTCGTACTTCATCAATACGTGATGCTGACGCAAGCACAGGATGCATAGCTGTTGTGAGATTCGCTGAATTACCCGCTGATTCACGTTCAATACCTTCAATGAAAATCAAAAGATAAATAGAATAAAGTTATCGATAAATTTCATTATAGTAACTAGATATTTCAAATTAGTAAATGTTATTTAGAAGGTTTACACAGTAATTTCAATTGTCTAATCTATAAACAATTAAATATTAATGTATGAATCTATTGGATACAATCGATTTATAGGAAAAAACAAGCTGAAACTAGTCAAACTGCACACCTCGAACATATTGCATTGGAAATAAGGCTGAAAATACATGCATATATAAGATATATTTTAATAATGATAATAATGAAAAGGAACGAATTCAGATATTTTATTAGTTTCCAGAATACTTACTATTAAGTCGTCGAAGCAGATAAGTAGCAGTGAAAGCATCCCGAGGCTCGTTAACTAAACGCATTTCATTGGTTATATTGTTTTGACGAGAAGACATAGAAGAATAGCGAATAGAGTATTCTAGAATTCAGATGAAACGCCGGTTAGTAGGATGTTTGGAAAGAACTCGTTTTTAAAAAGAAGTTCATTCATCTTTCAATCGAGATCGTAAGTACCTTGCTCATATGTTATCTTTGTTGATGATTGCTGTGATGGAAAAAGAGAAGAAGCTGTTAGTACAAAATCATCATCTGAAAGCTGTTGGGATAATCTGCTTTTCTCTTGCTTGTTTAGCATCATATCACGTGTTAAAATTTTGTAATATTCCGCCTAGAAGACGAAGAAGAAGAAGAAGCAAGCTTTACATTCACACACGCAGAGACAAGTAAACTATATAGCCAGTATGTTAATTATTAGATAATATCTAACCCACCTCTCCCATAAATAGTGGTGAATGTATACTATAAATTAAGATGAACGACAAAAATCCCTAGAATCCTCTCATTTTATAGATACCTGTGATCGCTGCGCTTTTTCATCAGTAGGTGTCAATCGATTGATAGAGTTACTCGTTTTTAATAGTGTTGGCCATCGACTTGATCGAACAGTTGTTTCGTTTGATCCATCGTGTCGACTGGAATCATTCGTATCAGTTCCTCTATTAACCGATGTCGTCAATGCTGTTTTAGCTGTATCATCAACCTAATTAATCGGAAGACAATTTAAATTAATGGACTAATAAAAAAATAATAATACTAAGAAGAAGAAATATATATAACAATCATTCAAAGTAAAACAAAAAGAAGATGAAACGTATTTGAGCAATAGTACATAATCCTATGTAATCCTGAGAGTAAAAATCATCCATAGAATTTTCAAATACTGAAACCAAAATAGAAGCAAAGTAGCAGCTAATCTAGCATTTATTTTTATAGATATAAAAAAGTACCGACGCCGTTTCTTCCATACGAGGAATTTGAGCACTTAAACATGCAAAACACGGAGAAACAAGATAAGCTTCAGACCGACAACGTTTTCTTTGTTGTGGTCGTTGCTGACTTTTTTCAAACATAATCTGAAAAAGTTTTCATCGTCAAATTTTCATTGAGAAACCATCAAAAAGCACCATGCGTTAGATACTAACCTGGTCGGAACTATCATTATTATCAGTTGTTAGAATATTAGTTTCTAATAAAGCCTTAAAAAAAAACAGAAAAGATCCTAACATATAGATATCCTAATGAATGATATTAATAAGATATATTTTCTATTTTAGCAGGTTTAAACTAGTATGATGAAACTTACAATTGTTGGAAAACGGATATTACGAGATTTAGGTAAGAGCAAGCCAACAGGTTTGTTCTGATCACAAATATAACATCAATTAACTATTTACAACATTTACAGATAGTTACTTTTTCAGCATTGTCTTTATCTATTTCTTCTTTCCTCTTGGAATCTTTTAAGGCCTTTGTATTGGAACGTTTCTTTTTTGTTTTTTTCAATCGAACCTTGAAATTAAAAGGATTCATGTACTACTAAACTAGAATTTTCTATCTGATAGATTTATTACTTTAGCAGCAGCAATAATTTCCAAATGTTTTGGTAGACCATCATCAATTGACGAATCTGAACCTCCATCATCGCTAAAAAAGAATACAAAATAGTTCATTTATGTTGAAATTTTCTTTTTGGTGTTTATACCTTGAGTCATCGTCAGATGACCATTGATCTATATCGATTTCATCTACTGATGTTGTATTTATACCACGTGAAAGAAGTTTCATTTGAATGTTACGTCGTAAATTATCTTCCAATTCATTCAATAGTCGATTACGCTAAAAAATATATCAGATATCAATAATTATGATCCTATACATAAAGCAATACATAAGGAACAATGAATACAAAACAACATCAAAGGAAAGATTACACAACGAACGTTAAAGGAAAGACGACATATTATACATAAATATGTACTCAACGTATGAAAGTCTTATTCATTCGACGTTGAAATTAATAATGATTCTGATTGACGCATATTCAAAGAATTATTTATTAATCAAACAATTGAAAAAGATATTAGCAGGAAACTTACCTTAGTATGATCTGGATCACAATAATCAAGTAGAGAATCAAGAAAGTGATAACCGATGGATTCAAGATCTCTTGTGTTAAACTGATGACTGGCTCGGTCACGTTGTGTTGATCCACAAAAAGTAGCCTAGAATTTTCATATCAATCAAACAAACATCATATCAGTTAAAATAGAAAAATAAAACCTCTAATGTATAACTATTTGGAATACCCATCGCCCACATTACTATACGTCCAGTTCCTTCTTTATTTTTTTGTACTTTAAATTTACATGAATAATATGCGAACTAAAAATAAAGAAAATTTTCAAGACAAAAAAAAAACAATAATAATGATGAATAATAAAAAAACAAACTTTAGCTGGATCATTTTTTGATAGCATTGCAGGAAAGATTCTTTCTTTTAATCGTTCATGCGGCAAATGCTTATTTTCGCAACCATAAATAAAAACATTTTGTTTTCTTGAATGTCCATGAAAATCGCAATAAAGAATAAGTTCTGTTTCGCTCATAAATCTAAAAATACAAAAGAATTAACTTTTATTCATTTACATGTTTTCAAACCTTTTTATCATTTCTCTCGTATGCCAAATAGATGGATAAGCATCTTTTAATATTGTTTTATAATTTCTATTTAAATCTCGTCCAGATAAAGAACAACGATAATTACCAACAATAACACCATCGGGATTAAGCATTGGAACAATTTTAAAAATAAAATTATCTCTAAGCAGCTGAAAAGCAAAAAAATACAAGACATAATAAATTATTTGAAAAATTAATTCTCTTACTTTTGCATCTTCTGAATCATTAAGTAAAAAATCTAATAATCCTTTCATCATCCATGATGCATTTGTTTCACCGGGATGAACACGTGCAGTAACAACAACACCTTTTTTAACTTGTTGCTCAGGTGATGTACACATATTTAATGGATTTGATGTTGGACTTGTTATTGTTAGCATATAAACAAAATTACCAGCTAATGTTCGACAAAGAACTTTTTGTTTGCAATATTCACTTTTTGCGCGATCATTTTGAATCTCATTTAAATAATCCTAATAATTAAAAATTGCAAATAAGAAATGTTTCCTTTGTCTGATTACTTGTAAATCTGAATAGGTATATGGATAACAATGAGCAAAATAATATGTATCATTATCATTAGGAAATTTACATGTCCAAGTAAGTGAATACATATTTGACGAGGGATTATCAGGAGCACTAGGAAAACAAAAACATTTCATAGCGAAATTTTCAATCGATTTATATATATATAATATATTCATACGTTAGATTATTTTTATAATAGACTATTTCTTCGCCCCATCTGCGCCANCCAATACCTTTATCGTCGGCATCAGATACACTATACATCAAAGGTTTCATACCATTATTATAGAGACTTGTTGGCTAAAGAATAATTAGTTAATAATAATGAATCGAAATAAAAATGATAAGAAATACTTTGAAAAAATTAACAATGGTGAAACGATATCTTTTATTAGCTCGAATATTTTGTAAACGAAAATAAAACCATTGTGTATTACGTTTGGTATATAAATCATATCGAAGGTAGAGCTCATATTCGTATTCACCACTACAAATTAAACAATAGCAAAATTTTATGAATCATATTCTTTTAACTTACACTTGAACGGCTTTCATCAAATTTCCACTTTCAAAACGAGACTCAAATAGTACGGTTGTATCTTCAGAATTTCGTATTATTACACCTGCTTGTCTACAACCATCTCTATTACCACCAATACGAGATCGCATGAACTATTTATTACGATAGATATGTGTATGTATATCGTAAAAGAAAAATCTAATCATATAACTTACATAACCACATGTTTCTGGGCAGTAATTAAAGACAACACGGCCATTGTTCTCATCAAAACTACGAACAAAAGGTGTATGACTAGGAGCTAAAACAAATGAGTTATCATAAAAAACATATTCTCAATATAAATGAAAAAGAACGAACTTGGCTTATAAAATAGTTCTGGGTGTTTCGGTGGTGCATTAATATGTTTAATACGTGATTCAGTTAAAACTTCAATTTCAATTGGCCATCTGGGTTCAAATGAATTGTCATCATTTTGACCTCGTAAATTATATGAAATTCGATTTTGTCGAATAGGCTATTAAAAAAAAATACTCAGAAACTATGTATAATTAACAACTTAATATTCATTGCATTCTTTTTTAAACTTACGAGTCTTCGATCAGGAACGAATGGTTTGCCTTTATATTCTAAATAAATCGTGTTATACAATTGTGATTATTGAAAAATTTTAATTAAGAAAAAAAACATTTCTTTTTCCTGTGTCCTTCATCTATATCATCATGCATCAAGTAAAAGCACTTTTAACTAATTTGAAAATTCATATTAAGTTGATTAATAATAATGATTTTATAAATCCTATAATACATGGATGTATATTAAAACATCGATATATTATAGGACAACAAAAAGAAACATAATTTCTATGTCGAATATATAGGTAACGTGCAAAATAAATAACCCACCAGAATTCTCCTGAGGAGATCGACGATCACTATTTACTGGAAGAGAAAATATATATGTGTGTATATTTCACTCGTTATGAATTGATTGAAAAGAATTTACTGAATCAAATAATTTTTAAAATATTAAATTTACAACCTACTTGTTGGTTCGTCATCACCAGAACTCAAATCAGAGTCGCTGGATGATGATATAAGTTGTGATTTCGATGGAACAAAACCATATTTTTTAACAATTTCACTTCGGCCTTGACAAACAAACAAAACAAGCAAGGTCAATTGATGCATTTAATAAGACAAGTCATACCAGTAAAATAACCATAGTGCTGTAGATGTTTTCGCATAAAACTATCATATGGGCTCTTTAAAAGAAAACATCATATTAACAAGAAGATCGATGAAATTAAACATCATACAGATATGAGAGAATAATTTGATTCACCCAGCTCCATGATTTTGTCGATTTCAAATCAATATGTCTTTCTATTTACTATTAATATAATGAATACGGGAAGCTCTAGAGAGAAGAAAAAGTGAGGAGTACGAGTTCAGAAAACAGGACAACGAACATCTATAGCAACAACTTGTTTCTGATTAAGTAACAAGCTTGATGCACAATTTCTTAACGCGTAATTCAGCAAAATATCAAGAACGCTTATTTTTAAAAGTGTCTATTTTCAAGCGAAATAAAAACAAATTCTTAATGCGACACAAAATTGTTTTTTTTCTTAACAGAACAACAATTTTACCTAAACTTCACTGCTTTTTCTTCTTTCTTAACAATACATTTTTTCGTTTGTTTATTTAAATTTTTTTTTCTTAAATCAACATAAGATCATTTTCTTTCAATAAAGGTTTCATATATTATACAATATTCTTTTCTACTAACTCGATAAACTAAACCCATATCAATCACTATGTGAAAAGTGAGCCGCAAAGATATAATATATCAACTCACGACGAACACTCATCATAAATTGAGCGTATACTAGTCCAAGTCAAACATTTATGTTGATATCGTTTTCAAAATCATTTAAATTCACCTTTGCTTATCCATTGTTCATTTAATATTGAAAATTCATAAACGATATTAAGATTCTCATTTTTAAATGCGATTTTACTTCCTTTTATCTCAGATGATAGTTCGCATTCTTTACGATTTCTTTTCCATAGCAACGATTGACCAATGAGCGATGAATAACGGAATGCTCATCGATTAGAATCTCGAATTGACTATTTAAAAAAATGTATTATAGATATAAGCAATGAAGATATGAAAAAACTGAAAAAAAGTTTTCATAGAAAATATTAGCGACATCATTATTAAACTTGATACGTTGCAAGTAGCGTTTAAGACTAGCTTTTCGATCGATTGATACGAATATTTCGAATTTAATGGACAGGATTTATTCAAGCAAGAAATCGATCTATTTTAGTTTATAGTCAAATTTCCATATGACTAATTTAAATAAAGCAAGTGATCAAATGCTCAATGAACTTCTCAATGATGTAAATATAATCTTATTAGAATATTGAAATTATATCATTAGTTCTATGTTAACATGTTTGAATAGGATGCGGATCTTGATGAGTACGGTGAATGGACAGACGAAGCATTAACTCGTGCTACTTCAAATAAAAGAGCTGATGGTGAAGAAGAATATGGCCAGATCAAATTACGTAAACCAATTGATATGGAAACTTTATGTTCAAGTAAAGGTCAAATATTGGAACTTGATCAAAATGAATTGGATCCAGCTGAATTAGCACGAATAGCCACACAAATGGCAATGGACGATGTTAAAGAAAACCAACAGAATGATACTGATCAATATATAAATAATGAACTTAAAACAAGAATACCAACAAGAGATTTATTTAGTCAAAGATTAATTGATAATACACAAGATTTCGATGATCAAGTTCGATTTTTCGCTCTCGTTTTCTTGTTCTTTAAGCTTATTCTGTTTTGCTTTCGATTAGCTTGGCGGTATGCAACATTTAATTAAAACTAATGGTGATGATGGTACACCATTGAATGGTGTACCAAGTAGTGAAGCTGCAGGTGGAATCTGGAAACAAATCATCTATGATGGCGTTGGAGAGACGCCACCGCTTGGTTCAACTGTACGTATTCATTATAATGCATATTTCGAACTCAATGATGAACCATATGATAGTACAGTAAGTTTTTATTTTATTAAATGTTAATTCATTCATTCATAGATTTAGTATATAAGACGGCGACCATGTGAATTTCAATTAGGAAAATTTAATGTTCTGCCAGGTTTAGATCTTGCTGTCCGAACAATGCAAAAACGAGAAAGAGCTAAATTTATTATGAGTAGTGATTTACTTTATGGTGAACATGGTATGTATTTTGAGTACTTCTAATTGACATCGAGTTTTACTATTCTACTTTATTTATTGTTTCCATCTATCTATAGGTTGTCCACCACGTATTCCACCAAAGGCCTGGTCTTTGTTTATTGTTGAATTAATATCATGGATTGATAGTACCATAGTTGAAAAATTAAATAAATTAAAAATAAGTGATGATGAAGTAACCGACGATTTCAATGAACGTATACGTATTGTGCAAACATTACGCGATATGGGAAATGTAATATAAGAATTTGACGTACAAAAAAAAACAAATTTCATCTTAGATTCTATATTAAGGATGAATATGCTAAACAGAATCTTGAACGAGCTATTCGTTATTATGCAAAAGGAAAACAATTTTTAATTAAAACTAAAACTAATGATGAACATCAAAGTGCACAATACAAAGAACTTTTACTTAAACTTTATCTAAATTCAGGTACAACCACAAGAACAGTTTGAAGAAGTTTTAATTGAATTTCACTGTTGTTCATTCGCATGTTGATTGAGAAATCGATCATTATTATAATAGAACTTACCTGAAGACTAGATATTTTATATCCCTTTCATTTCACCGGTAGTAATTTTCATCAGAATCTGACCAAGAAAAAAATGACCTATTTCTTAAATCAACAATTCACAATTTTTCGAGTCATCTCTTATGGATCAAGTTCTTCTTAGCAATGCGAGTCTTAAATAATTTAACGATATTCTTTATTTCAATTTGAAATCAAATATTGCTACGATATCCGAAAATCTTTCTCACTATACTTCTCATACGAATCACAACAATATTATGAAAAAAAAAGAATTCTGCATATTTTCGAAATTCAAAATTTGCTTTTTATAAGTGTTTTTATTTGGCATGACGATTAAGAAATGTTGTTAAAAATAAATCTATTGAAACATTTATTTATTTATTTATTTAAGCTCAATGTTATCTCAAGTTACGCAATTATGAACGTACAATTAAAAATAGTAACGAAGCATTACAATTAGACTCTAAAAGTATCAAAGCTTTATTTCGAATAAGTATTGCCTATCGTTCAATGCAACAATTTGATCAAGCACGTACTTATCTCAACACAGCAATCAATATTGAACCATACAATGCCGAAATAATTGATGAAGCTCAACGACTTGATCGTGCTATTGAACAACAAAAGAAAAATGAACAAAAATTATATTATAGAATGTTTAATAAGCAATAACTGTTTTTGTCAGATGATTTGTTTGTTTTTAAATAAAACTAACATATGAAATAAGAAATTATCGATTATTTTTCTTTACTCTATCGTGTAAATTGACATCTATTGAGTGAATGCGAGCTATTAGAGAATGATTATTTTTACATACGAAAAGTTTCATGCTATCGCAAGAAGTCTGAATATAATTAGTATCTAGGATATTAAAAGAAATATTTAAAACTAGGAATATGATATCTTCCTAATCATGTTTACACTAAATCAAATAAAAATAAACATCATTCGTGTCTTTCATAGTTATTTAAATTAAAAAAAAAGAAAAAAACTTCTATAAGAAATATCATCGTCATTGCTATTAAGTGAAGCAATTCTTTACACTGCATATAGTACTAGGGACGAGCGAAAAAAGTAATAGCTAGCTACGGTGATAATTTCACTGGTTTACGAATAAAAAGTTAAAATTCGATATTCTGATTCGGTAGTTGATTTCGGTTCACGAAATTCATACTATTACTACGCAGAAGCTAACTGCATTTTCATTCACAGGGCTGTCGGCAATAAATATATTATAATCATCATGTTTTGTTTCTTGTATTGCATGATTATTTCTTAATATACAAGACCTATTGACTTGAACTGTAGCAACGAAACGAACCTTTACCAAAATCTATTATCTATCATCAAATAAATTATACTAAACAAGAATATCCTGAAGTCATCAAGATCAAGGAAGTCGTTTACTGAGACAGTGGAGTTCACGACATTTGAAGGAGATCGACCCGTATTGAAGGAATTGATGAGTAAAACATATGAATATAAAAAAGAAGCGATAGTAAATATACTCGTCGAAATGAAATAAAAACTATTCATCACAGATAGAATACACTAAAACGCTATGAACATTGTTGCTGTTGTATTGCTCGTTTAAATCATAATCGTATCAAATCTCAGGATGTCAAACAAGATAATTTGATTTGCGATTAACAACATAAAACAACTCAAGTGTTATCTCTATATTTAATTTGCGGTAAATGTATTTTTTTCTGTAGATAGATATAATCATACGTTAAGAGTTTTGAAATGTACATAGATGTGCGTGTGCATGTCCTTGAATATCAAGGTTTCTTATCAATCATAATCATCGAATGAAGTGTATTATTTCAAATGTGTGAGATATCCCGTTTTCTCAATAAATTGTTTATTATTGATACAGATTGTCATGTAATGAAATAGTTTTTCATTTCTATGATTTTACTTTTACATTTATTGGACAATGTATCATTTTTTATACATGAATAACTGTTTTCTTTGTTAAATGATAATAACATAGACTCTTTGTAGTTTATAATCATGTATAATAAAGTGTCTAAATCGCACGTATATGTTTGGAATTTTTTAATGCGTCATAAAAATGATATTTTTAATTTAAATTTTTCACTTTGAAGGAGAAGAAGAAAAAAAAGATATTGAACTTAGTTCATCTATTAATCTTATTGTTTGCATACGTACTCACAAATATCGATATTCTGGTTTTTTCCTCTTCTTTCACGCTCTGATATATAGAACATCTATTTGCATTATACCATCGTCGCTGTTGTTCTCTCTCTCTCTTTCCCGGTCGCTCGCTTGCTCTAGTTCGCTCTCTACAGAGAATATTAAAATACATTTTCGTATCATCATTTATATTAAGGTAAGTTTTTAGACAGAAATTTATTTTTCATTGAACCCTTCTTTTTTTTTCATGCTGATAAGAAAAACATAAGATGATCTTTAAAGACATTGAGACTATAGTTCACCTTGATATGTCGCACTTATTCATTCATATATATATATATATATATATATATCATTATCTTCGTTTCACCAATATTTCGTCCTATCATCATGTCACTGATGTGCAACTCGAGCTGTTTCAAGGTTATTCTTTTGGCGCAGATACGTATATATGCATCCATATTGTATAATAATGTTCTTCTTTCGTTTTTTTTTCTTGAGACTTTGCATTAACATATGAGAGATTTTCGATAACCTTCGAGTTCAATTTATGTATATGTACATGTTGTATTTGTGTATATGAACCTGTCATATAAGTAAGTGAAGATGAGCCCTTGGTTTGGTCAGAACAGAAAAACGATGAGTCTCACACTCAAATGACGAGAACAGAGAATGAGTGATTTAACATGAAATTGACATTCATTTTTCAAGGTTTGTTTAGTTCAGTCTAAGCTTTTGCGTGCATGTGTATATGTATGAATGAAATAAACTAAAATAGAGAACAGTATAGATTTATGTTTTATCATGATGCCACCATAGGAATGAAGACAAAAAAAAAACGAATTCCAATTGTTTTGAAGTAAGTAAGAGAAGCAAAGGAATTTTTCGTTTAACTTTGAAAAATGAAGAGATAATTGAAAAGTAAATCTCTCACCTTAATTTTTTTAATATTCTCTTTGTTTGTTTTGTTTGTTAAAGAGACTTCTTGAGTTTGTTTAATCAAATATTAATTACACTTGCTCCATATTCATCTATGCATATAGAGAGATCAGATGAATTTGACAATTCGACACCAGACATACATGTATATCATCTCAAACAAGCAATTCTCTTCTTTTTTTACTTTTTTGTTGTTGATTCTTTCAATTACTTTCAACCCACAAAAAAAGAACACTTGACCGCATATTGTCTCTATTGATAGATAGATTGCATCAGTCGATCTAATTTGATTAGAATAGACGATAATGACGGCATTTTTTGGTTTGATGTCGAGACAATAAAAACATATAAAAGCAACAGAGACCAAGGATGACTTTCCAACCCTATTAATGATAAGGTAGGGATTAGTCTTTTTTTTCAATCCTTGATCGTCTCTTTTTCTCTATACATTGACATCGGTTGTGCATAATAGTTTATAATGAACTCTGCTACTCTGTAAATAAGAGAAGAAATTTAAAAAAGAAAAAACTCATTGAGTTCTATCCTATCCAATGTAAAATTAAAACTAGTGCATATTAGTACAAATAAGGGTCATTATTCGTACTTAGAAATGCATTTCGAACAAAGGAATATTTTGCTTCGTTAGTAACAACAGAATGATCAATGGTCTGTCTTTTCACAAGGCTATTTATGTTTTTAGTAAGATATTGAGACGCAATTGAAAAAGAGTAAGAGACCAGTGTGAATATCAAACTAGACAACGTTTAAGGACAAATCAATAGACGAAGAAAAAAAGTGTTTTTCTAGCATTGAACAAAATTCTTACAGGACGTGTACACTAGAGAGAGAGAGACAGTTAACATTGACCAGTCATCATCATGAAGTCTTTTTTTTCTATCACACTAGATTGTCGAATGATCTACTATATTGATGATATGCATATGACAGGCCGACACATTAATGTTAGATGTCCTGATGAGCGGCTTTAGTATGTTAATTGATTTTTGTTTTGTATCCCAATTCAGTGATATCTTAGATCAAAAGAGTCAAATGTACAATAGCGTGATTATTATTATTATTATCGTTCTTGTGCAATCGAAATAACAGTTGTATGAACCACAACAGGTGATATTATGAATAATGAATATTTTTTTCTTTTCTTTTCTTTCTCATTCCACTAGTCTACTAAGATGACATATTCTACTCTAACATCTTATCAGTACGTGTTCTCGTTCAATATTTATTATTATCAATCGCATCTTATTGATTACTTCTTCTTTTAATGGATTGAAGTGTGAGTATGGGAGACATACAAACATGTGCTCTATAGGAAAATTTAGGCATGTTGTTCTTACTCGTCTGATAACTGTTATCATTGATTTTTGAATGAGACTGATGGAGATGATGTTATAGTCGTCTGGTCATGTTCACATATATATATATATATATATATATTTTGTTTTGTCCACTACTAAATACATAGATATATTCTATTTGACGATAAGTATGTGATATAGAACTATTTGTTCAATAGAAGAAAAAAAAGTTTTTTTCCTTTTAGTAGCTGAATACTTAAAATAATATATTATATTTCTGTTTGATTTTTATTACCTATCGATACTTGTATTTTTTTCTTATATAATTGATATCTGGATTAGATATATACGAAGCCTAGTTTGATTGAATAGTAGTAGTGGTACAAATTACAAGAAGCCCTTTCGTCTGTACTTACCTGTTCTTTCATACATACGTATGTGTATATTCAACCTATTCAAGCATTGTTGTCAGTATCCTTTAATGGATTGTTTAAATTCATTATTATTTTTTTCTTCTTATGTAATATGCATCTATATATTCGTTCCGGGCTATATTTCATACGTATACATGTATAGACTTCGTTATTTAATGAGTAGCAGCACTATGTATTGTATTGTTCTATATCGTATTTGTGTGCTCGCACACGACACCATTGTGCTCATGAATGAGAGAGGAAAGAATAATAAGTTTTATATATTTCGTTCCGGTTATACAATATCGACTACTGTTGTCGATCAGTAGCAAGTTAAAAAATATCAATCAACAATAACAAATGCTAGTAGTAGTAGTAGTAGTTCTACTTGTCGTTGCATTTCAATAGGCAATCAGAGCAAATACGGTTGATTGAATGTGTCAGTAAGAATGATTATTACGTACGTATCTAAAATGTGTGTTTATTCATGCACATTGTTCAAAATCATCGAATGCGCAAGATACGATAATCGAGAACCTTCAATTTTTTTCTTCTTCTTCGATTGCAAGATAAAATTATGCATTGGTCTTTTCTTTTTCTGTTGTTCTTGAAAACATTCTGCTTCCGCTTGATGTAATAGTTATATATCATATATACTGACCATTTACTTAGTTCATTTCTTTCTCTTTCTTGACTTGATTAAATACGAAAATGGCCTTCTTTGAACAAACATTATCATAAAAAGAAAAAAAAATTCGACTTCAAAAGAATGAGTTGCATAAGTTTATATCTCTTTTACTCAACCATTATAATCTTTTCATAAAATGTACATGACAAACATGTGGGCGTATATGTTGGTATTTGAAAAGTCATGTCATTAAATTTTCTGTAACGATCTACATGTGTCGCTTGATTCATTGTTTTTTATTATATACTACATGATTGATCTATACCTGCATAGAAGCCAATAATAGACAGGCAGACTAATCGACGACCGATGAATAGTTAACAAAATGGTATCGTTCATGTTAATTTTACATATCGTTTTATTTTTGATCGCTTCTTCTTCAGTTGTTGTGTAAGGAATATATAAATAGGCGTCTGATATCGAACTTCTCAATTTATATGTATTAACAAGTAGGTGTGAGATTCTGTTTATCCTCTGTTCTTTTTCTTTGACGGTGTTCATTTCTCGCGAGCACGACGCATCGCGAATAGTAACAATAAAACTATTATTCAAAAACGTGACTTATTCAAAATGAAATATAAATGAAGAGATAATTGCATAAAGACAACGAATGATCAGATTTCGATTAAACTTTTGACAATGGCATTGTCTTAACATATATCTATGAATCTATTTGTCCTTGTTTTTTGTTTATTGATTCATTCTCTTCTTCTTCTTTTAGATGTTAGAAAGAAACTCATTTTTTGTATGAGCCATCATAAAATTTCAATGTTTAAACGAGCATTTTTCCTGATATTGACGTTCTTTCTTATCATTATTAATAATGTTCAAACAACATCGAGTAAATTTGAATACAAAAATTTATTTTTCAATATTAATGATTTTTGTTTTAGCCATTAGACGAAATCATGAAACATTTCAATTACTTAAAGAAACTAAAGCCAAAGTAAAACATGGAGCACGTATGTATTATATTTAGAAAAATAAAACGTTTAAGAATTTAGATCTGATTCAAATTCTCGTTTAGAATGTATTTCACCATCGAAATATTTTGCTGGTTCATGTTATACCTATGCAAATACAGTACCAGCTCCATCATGGGAACGAGCTTATAATAATTGTTTATCATCATCATCGACAATCAACGATTCTAATTTATTAGCTATCGAATCAGTCGATGAATATAGATTTATTGAACGTGAACTTATTGGACTAAAATCAGGATCAGAAAGTGTTTCAGTATATATTGGATTACGTAAAATAAATAGTAAGATCCTTTTTTGTGTACTCCAAAAAAATGAGTACACTCTAGATTCGGTCAGTGTGTCCGTCCGACCGGCCGGCCGTTAACACGATAACTTTTGAAAGCCTCATCCAATTGTCATGAAATTTTGTACACATAATGATCTCATTAATATCTCAGTCGAGTTCGAAGATGAGAAGGATCCGTCAAGAAATGGCTGAGTTATCGAAAAAATTGTCATTTTTGATCAGACCATCCCTGAGGGGGAGTACAGGCATTTTTCAAAAAAAACGTTTTTTTNGGTCTCAAAATGCACAAAAACTGAATTCAGAACCCAAATTGCCTAGTTTTTCATGATAATTTTGGTGTTCAGACATTCTAGAATGACTCACATATCCCATGCACTTTTTGCAGTACACATAACTCTCCGATGAAATCCGAAGTTTCCACATTTATTTATTTTTTATTCAATTCGAAAGTCTATTGAAATCTGTTGATTATTCTGTTTATTTTAGGTACATGGTTATGGTCTAATGATATACCATTGAAAGAAACGCCTGTTTATCGTTTTTGGGTTGATAATAATCGTGATATTCTTGCTTATGATTGTGGTATTATGTGGCTTGCAAAAAATACAAGTGTAATTACACCAGCACCATGTGTTGAGCAAGCTTTAAGACCTTATGTTTGTAAACAAAGTAAGTTTGATAGTTTATTTCAAAATTTCGAAGGTTCAACTTTGTTTTTTTTTAGCAATTGATCGATGCCATAATCATCGTAGTAATTGTGGTAAATATGGAAAATGTATTGATTTACCAATGAAAAATTCACATCAATGCCAATGTCGATTTTTCTATACAGGAGATCAATGTGAAAAATGTAATTTTGAGCAAAAAAAAAGAAATCTAATTCCTATTATTATATGAGAGAAAATTTATCGTTTAGGGAGTAATCAAGGCTTGCAAATTATTATTGGTGGTTTCATTGCTTTGATCGCATTCATTATTTCGTATATCATCGATTGTGATGGATCAGATGATTCTTGGTCGTTTAAAAAATCGAATTGCGAACAATATCAAAGGTAAGTTGATTTTTAAAGCTGCTTTTTAATAAAAACGAGCATGTACTTCAAAAATTTCAATATCTGATAGGAAAAAATTCATGAAACTTTTCTACTCGATATAAACAATATATATTATATATCGATAATCTTTAATTTGAGCCAAAATTATCGTAGACGAAAACTGTAATAGTTACCATCGGATTGAAAATTTCTATATTATTTGAATTTTTATGTTACCATACAAATTAAGTGTTGTATTCAGTACACTAATTTTTAAAAATTCAAAATTCATACTCAAACTTCTTTGAAAATTGATTTAGTTCAATGAATAAATATCGTACAGAAGTCAGAATGGTTTCACTTGATTGAGAATTATTTATTCTGTTACTCAGTTTAGTCGACAAGAGTTTTCTTTTTACAATAAATGAGCAGTAGAAAATTAGGATGACCACTACTCTAGCTCGTTCTATCAGTAAATGCTATTACGAAAGAAAGACTTAACTCTGTATGATACATTGTTGAAGCCATTGTAAATATATTTCATTTCAGTGCTCGGATACATGTTCGTAATCAATCTAATTTTAAAAGACAATCGTCGAAGTCAGTCGATCACGTGGCTATCAATTCAAATTGTATTAATAGTTCTACACCGAAAACAAAACAGCGTTGGTGTACTTCATCTTTTCCATTCGATGTATGTCAACGGCAATATTCATTTCCGACTAAAACTGGTAATCTTTTTCTTAAAGAAAAAAGATTTATTTTCATTATTTTATCGATAATATTAACAATTCTCATTTTTATCATAATAATTAATGCAAAATATTATATCAAAGAAATACTTACTCATTCAACACGGCTATTTCAATTTTGTATATTGTATGAGAATAATTATTATCATAATTTATTGACATTGCCTATCGCTTTCGTTATTACTCTATTAATAATAATTAATCAAACACGAAAAGAATATTATCGATTAAATAAAGAAAAACTTTCTATTTATATTCCGATACCATTTAATCCATTTTCAAAAATAAATCGTTTTGATACAATGATTTTATGTGGCATCGTTAGTCATGAAATACTTGAAATTATTGAAGAAATCTTTTTAAAAACAACACAAATGAAATTACTTGCAATGACTGGCCCATTATTTGATCTTATTCGACAAATAGGTCTTATTATTATTGTTGGCTTACGTTATTATCCTGTTTATTCTGTTCTTGAAATATCTAATGATAATATTCTTTACTATGTATTATGTTCATTTTATATGTGGCTAGATTTATTTTTAAGAATATTTGAACAAGTTTTTTGTGTTCAAATTAATTCATTGGTTCGAACTTGGAAAAAGATACAGCAACTAAAACATGATTTAGCTACAACAACAACAACAACAGCAACAACAATGTTAATGTCAGAATATGAAAGTTTTCATTCAGAAGGCTCACGAGGGCATTTTCATAGATTGAGAGATCGACTATCATTTCGAGGAACGAAATTTATAGCAACAACCATCGGTTCAGTAGTTCAAGTAAGCGAATCAATATTTTGTTTGTCAGCAGTTTAGTTATGTACACATTTTGATAGATCAAAATCGATTTTTGTGTTCGTAAATAAGTAGATTTCAATGAAACTAATTGTATTTAAAAATTCAACATACGTGGTCATAAAACAGTCAAAAGAGTTACTAGATTTTTTTATATGTTTTTTTGGAAGACAACAGAAGATATTTATCATTACCATGAGATGAATATTCAAGCTTCTTTATCAACCTCGAAGCTCATATTAAAGTAATAGGAGGTTCATTGTAAACTAGAAAAAACTCTAAAATAGTTCATCCGTGTGAGTTTTTAAGCTCGTATTATGATTCGCTTTCAGTGATTCATATGTACTGACTAACAGAATATTTTTTTTTGTGTAGCTACTCAAAAAAAAAGAGTACACTATAGAATCGGTCAGTGTGTCAGGCCGTCCGTCTGTCCGTTTATTCAATAGCTCTTGACAATTACATTCGATTGAGCTGAAATTTTGTGCACAGATTTTTCAAAAAAAAAACTTTTCTCAGAATTGTCCACAACATATATAAATCGACTCAGTTTTTAACGCTGATTCCGAATCTGATACTAGTTTTGAACTAAATCGCAGCTTTCTAACGAAACATCGCCTGAAAACGGTCTCAAAATGCACAAAAACTGCATCCAGAAACCAAAGTGCCTAGTTTCTCATGATAATTTTGGTGTTCAGACATTCTAGAATGACTCATATATCCCGTGTACTTTTTGCAGTACACATAACTCTCGGATGAAATCCGAAGTTTCCACATTTATTTCTTGAGATATTGAGTTTACTTGAGAATTCAACAGCGCGACAAAAAAGTAATGAAAAAATTCTATCAGCAAGCAAGTCTATTCAGATAGCACATCTTATGTTGAAATTTTGTTTTTTAACTTTCTAGCGAGTTCCGAAAAATAAATATAAAATTCATTCAAATGATTATAAGTTGACTACAGAAGTCAATGATAATGAATCATTAGAAATATTATCGAGATTTGCTGAATCCTTATGAGACGTCATGGTAGGCTTTAATCGAAGTCGTTAGATCACTAATATTTTACTGTATAGTTTTTACTAAAGCTCAATGATATATGAAAAGCACCATAATCACTGCGAACTACTTGAAGACGTTCGCTGGGCAATGTTCAAGGATTTATGAGAGATTTTCAACTTGTGCAGCAGTTACAAGTCATATTCAATAGTGATATATTTCAATTTATCTATACAATTTAAGCCTGTAGTCGAGATATGACTTGATCGATCTAGTTGTTGTGATAAGATTTAAATAGAATAAGTCTCATGTATGAGTAACTGCTAATTTTGATTACCTAGCATCATCAATTTAACAGAAACTTCATCTTTTTTTCTTTTAGCCATTTTCAATACATGAAGTATCTTCAATTCCTTATCATTCATTAAACTGGTCATCACTACATTTAAACACATCCATGTCTATTCATCATAATGATTCTCAATCGACGTTCGATCAATTTGGTATTGATCGTTCCATTGTTTGTGTATTTAAATATGCACCTTACTATCTATGTTTGACATACATTTGTTGTCGGTTAACATATCTTGTTATAATTAGTCTCTATCGCAGATTTGTCTCTTGTGAGAATGCAAAAAATTCTCTTAAAAAACCGTTAAAGCATATTTATCATAAACCAATATATTCATTCAATGAAATTCTATCCATTGAATATCTATATGTTCGTCGTTTATTTGAAAAATCATTCCAAAATTTAGGGAAAAAACATATTTCTCTTTTCAAAACATTACTGCATAAAATCTATCGACCAAACAAATATTTTCATTATTCAAAACAAATCTTAAATATGTATATGATTGCATTTATGTTAATATACTATTTAACATTCAATATTTTACAAAATGGCTTTAGTATTATTGATAAATTGTACAGCTTTGTGTTAATACCATTATTAATTCTTTATGATGAACTCGATTTACCTGAACCAAAACCGATAAATCTTAAATATGAAATGATTTTAGCATGTATTTTAACAACAATTATCTACTTTGTACAATTATTATTCGGTATGAAAAATTATCAAAAACATATGCTTGATGCTTATCGAGGTGTATTTATTGATATTCCACCGAGAGCTGCATTTAGAAATGTTCAATTAATGTTGAAGAATATTCATTATCCTGGCTATTGTATTGCTCATCTTACTTGTGGATATATTATTATAGGGAACATACTTTTTTTTGTTTTAATTGCTTTACATGTTTTATTTAAACATTTATTTCTTATTGAAGAAATTGCAAGAACACTTATACCGCTACTTGTTATTTATTTAACAACATTTATTATACAATGGTTTTTATCAAAAACATTTTTCGTACAAAAGTAAGTTAAACAATAATATATCCTGAAGATTTTTTATAGTTAGAAATTCGTGTCTGTTGTTTCGAAAATTATTCATAATACCTAAAGTAATTCATTTAATTTCTAGACTAAGATATGTCACGTTTTACATAGATCTTTAAAATGTTTTAGTTCTTTCGAATTTAGATTATTTCTCGATCAGCGATTGTTTTACAACATGCTGAGACACTAATTGTTGTCGAAGAATTAGTTGTCTCAAACCGAACGCAAGACTTAAATTATAGTATATTCTTTGGTGTTAAAAGCAACGTTATATTAATAGGAATAAGTTCTAGATAGATTAGAACTATTCGATAGAAAGTGACAAGAATCGATTTAATGTAACCATGGACATTTCTAACTAGTTAATTTGATAGCGGCTCGTTTTCTATTTCATACAGCTCGTACTTAGAATCCCTGGTGATATTTCTTATAGGAGGTTGTTAGATTTAAAATCAGATGTTGTACCTATCAAAGAAGTATTTAAGTAAAGCAATATGAATAGCAAGAACATGCTAAAAGGAATTCTTAGAGACACTATCATATGATCTACTATTAAAATTAATAACTTAGTGATATCATGCTTTAGTTTGTGAGAATCACGAATAAATATATTATTTTTTATCACATTAGTCTAACTCGCTAGTTTATTTTCACTTTGCTCGTCAAGTAAAATACTCTTATGATGATTAAAACTTCTGTAATTTTGCATGTCTCCAGTAGGATTAATCGGCTTGTAACACATTAAAATTATTTAATTAATAGAACTTTTATCGTGGTATCTAATATAGATAGATAAAGCCCGACATATGACTGTCTTGAAGTCAAAAATTGTTTTTTAATTAACCCATATAAGTTCACAAGACTACGACTCATTTGATATTAATCTATTTCCTTATCGTCCGATTCCTTATCTGTTCGATGACTTATGTTTTTTCTTCTGAAGTACACATAAGCAACAATTAATTAAATCAAAGATCTTAATAGCGACCTTCTTTTTCAAAATTACTTTTTAGCGTAGCATTATCATTATCTTTCATCATGGATCTTTGCATACGAATAGTAGACTTAAATTTAAAACTCGAAACATACAACTTTTTATGAAGATTTTTTTCATTGATCTACGATAGATTAATGAAGTCTCATACTAAAGAGAAGAAAATAATAGACGAAAAATTTGACATACTCTACCGTAAACATCGATGTAGTTTCGTTATTACTTGTCTAAATTTGATGTATGATATTGAAACTATTTTAGGCATGGAAAAACGATTGTATTAAAAAATCTTCGAATCTATTTTGTATTCGCTTATTTCAATTTTTTCTTCGATTGTTTTCTTGGTATAATATCTTGTGTATTTCGTGTAACAAAAGCATGGATAACTAGTTTTTGTTTTTTACCTCGTTTGGATTATTCTATACTTGGACGATCATTAGAAAAAATGGATTCTGGTTTCATATCTTATGCATCCTTTATTCACATGGAATGTCTTCATACACATCCTGTACTTGTTTATTTTTGTTCAATTGTCGATGAAAATATTAATAAACGTTATCAATATTTACGAACATCAAAACGAGATATTTATTTATATACAAAACAACAACAGACTATATTTCGTTGGTGGTTAGCAATAACATTAAGTCGAAATAGAAAATTAATACAATATAGAAAATATCAATTTATGACAATAGAATTATCAAGAGTAGATAGTTTTAATGAAATATTCGAAAAAAAATTCTTAAAAAGCTATAGAATCAAAGCAAATAATCAAGAAAATATTCATTCGAATATGATTATTCGAAATCATACAACAACTTGTACAACATTATTACTTGATATTGATGAACAAGATGATCGAAAACCATCATTTTAAATTCATATTATCCTATGTCATGTTGTTTTGTCTTTCAGTCATATTATTATTATTATTATTATTATTATTTGTTCAATGAGAACAGTTCCATCAAACATTTGTATGCGCTTTTCTTTTTTTGTCTTTTAATCGCTGTTACTTGTAAAAAAAATAGTATTAAAACAGCATTGTATTTCTAGCTTATTTCTTTGCGTTCATTTTGAGAATGTATGTTCACGTGTCATATACCTTTGTAGTCTATTTTTTTTGATAAAGAACAAGTTGAATAATAATCTGTTTGTACTTATAATTAGTAAGCGAAATGTATTTGAAACAGAATGTGGAATCATCAATTTTGATTATAAAAAAGCAGTCTTTTAGTTTCATTCAATTTATCAGACAACATTCTCTATGTTATACATGTTGCTCAATTCAAAAAATAATCAATTTTAAAACGTTTCAACAGAATAACAAAATTATTCTTTATTACACAAAGTTTTGCATTTTTGTTTCGACGTCAATTGCTCTATATTTCAAAAACACCATTTACCAATTGATTCAAAGACGTACGGATCTCTTGATAAATGAACTTTCTTCTGTTTCACGCTCATCTTTAATTTTCTTTTTATATTTTAAAGTATTTAATACACAACCCTGACTATCTTTGTCGTAACGTGCATCTTTTACTTACAAAGTGTGAAGATGCATATCTATAGCATTTTTCATTATAAATATCAAGGATACTTTTATATATTTCGATCAAAAAAAAAAGACTTCAACGTTAATAAATTAAATTGAACTCCTTTAGAGAATTTTTATTAATTTTAAAATAAATCATTTTATAAGAAAAAAAGATTATTCATTATGTATGAAAACTAAGACAACTATTTTATTTGTCTTGTCGTGTTGGACAAAGAACAATTTCTCGAATACAAACACGCTGCGGTTGTTGATATGCAAATAAAATCGAATTGGCTACATCTTCACTTTCCAATGGTTGACCCATGGTTTCTTTCCATTCCTTATAACCTTCAACGATATCTTTTGCTGTTGTATGCGATAAAAGTTCAGTTTCCACAACACCTGGTGCAATTGTAATAAAACGAACATCAAACGATGCAGCTTCCTCACGAATTTGTTCTGTAAAAGCGTGAACACTAAATTTTGTGCCACAATAAACAGAATGATTTGGATACGTTTTACGTCCTCCTACAGAACTAACATTCATGATGGTTCCATGACGACGCTGTTTCATTCCTGCTAAAACTACATGTATACCATTGAGAACACCCATAATATTTACTTGTACCATCCGCTCCCATTCCGTCGGATCTTGTGTATCAGCTAAACCTAATAGCATAACTCCAGCATTGTTGATAAGACAATCGACTGGACCAAATTTATTTTCTGCTTTTTCTACAGCTGCTTTGATCTCATCTCGGTTTGTAACATCAACTTTTTCACAAATGGTATTCGGTAAGTTTAATGCCTCTAAACGGTCTAGACGTCGAGCCAATAATAATAAAGGATGACCCACTTGAGAAAAAGCTTTTGCAGCGGCTTCACCGATTCCAGAACTTGCACCAGTGATAACTACTAAACTTTTATTCGACATGTTTCTCTATCTAAAATATTGTAAAGAATGATGTAGAATACGATCGCTATTGTTGTCATCTATTTTACAACTTGTATATTTACATCGTGAATAGGCAAAATAATAAAAAAAACATCACGCAAAGCCGCACTGCTATTCGTTATCAAATAAATATACCCACATAGAGTATGAAGTTGATTTGATAGAAAGAAAGAGAAAAGAAGAAAAAAATATTATATATATCTAAATGCTTTAAATGTCTATATCACAAGATAAATAGAATGATGACGACATCTGTACTCCATTTGTAGTAAATACTTCACAAATATGAAAACAACACAGTTCAGCAGAAATAAGCTCGAGTATTGGCTAGGAGTTATTGCAATTCTCAAGTACTCAATAAATTGAATATGGAGATCTATGCAGAGTGTTCATGTGTGAGTAGACGGACAGAAGATTTTCTTCTAAACAAATACACACGTTTGTGATATCCGTTGGCATCAATTGCATAATATTTCGTGATAGGATTTCTTTTAGGTTTGAATTCTAATCGCTTAATTTCTTCATAGGCAATTGATTCTGCCAATACGTTGATTTTTCCTGTAGGTACATTTTTGTCGCACTAATTATTTCATACTAAATACTTCAAGCTGAAATTTGTCTCGTGTTGACGTTTTTTTGGTGCCAAACTGAGAGAATAGATGTAGAAATGGAAAGTTTCCTAAAGATCGTCTTTGACTGCATATTCGTCGAATATAGTCAGTTATTGAACAACAATTGATATTAGCTAAATCTGAAAGTTAGTAATCAATAATTCATTTGTTATCTTGAAAATAATTTACGTTTTTAGATAAACGATACATGATTTTCTTATGCAGTTTCCGAACTAATTGATAAAATTGTGGCTCTCATGAGTATTAAACAACACTATATATTCGAAGTATTTATTTATTTTCATATTTTTATTTGATAGAACGAAATCTTTCAGTTAAAATCCTTCGATAAATATTCTGTCTACTGTTGAAAGAGTGTAATAATCAGTAATATCTTCTCGAGAGCAAAGCCAAACCTACACGATAAGATAAAACGTTAATAAGATTAAAAGAATATTTTCGAATTATTGATATACATTTTAGACTAACTGCTTGTTCGTTCATTGATTTACAGTGTGCGAGTGTTATTAATTTTGAAAACTCTTTCTGAACTTTGATTTTTGTTTTTCATATCAAATGTAAGAAAACATTGTTTTTGTGGGTTACTCAAAAACATTTTGCCAAACGTTAGCTCAGTTTTTTTGTCTTGAATAGGTTGTATCAATACAAACAAAATCAATGATTTCATGATTACCGACTTCCAGAAACATCACTCAATACCATCGCTCTCTCAATGTAATTAGCTTAAGTAAAAACCTTTCATGTGGCCTTCTATGTCATCGTTTTCTACGGATGTTGATGACCTCAAGGCAAATTTTAATAATATTGCATTTGCTAATATCAATCATAAAAAAGCTTTGCATGTATTTCAATTCCTATCATTATCTATTGCATTTCCATATGTAGATAATTACATACATTCATTTGATGACTTGACTTGATCAGAATGTATTGTATTGATTAATTAAGTACATGTTGCTGTCTTGTCTATTAGAATAAAATATGCTCTTACTAAGGGATTACTCTCGGTTCGGTCCTAATGGGTCCTTTCTTATTTCGGTCCCTTTCAAACATGTCTTATTTGGGTCCTATAACAATCAGGATATAAATAATGATGTCTCATTTAGGTCCCCACTTAATAGTTAATAGAGATATTTAATTTTATTGGATATATTTGAATAGTCATTATGTATACAATGAATAACACTAATATCAGAGAGAGAAATAATACATAACAAAATAAAGATATTACTTTAGACACGAAGAAAAGAATTTTCTATTTTATTGGCTTTGTTTTTACTGTTTTTCCACATAAAATTGCCAACTCTAAATCCGTAATTTCACCTATATTATGATCATTAAGAAGAGTACGAAGTTGAGCATTAATATCTTCCGTTATTTGTTTTTTTTTATTGTATGGACACCAGGTTCACGTATAATTGATTTACTATCACGATTTAATGATAAAGANCATTGCTGTCCTTGTGTTCTCGTTTGAGCGTATATTGAAAGCCTTTATAATTGAGTACCAATGCATTACGATTTGTCGTTGTAAAATACATATCCATTGTTGTGCGCTTAAGCTTTTGAATGTTTACTTTGATGACTGTAGTCTTATTCGATTTAGTCAAATTACTATATGTATTTCGTTGAACAAATAACAACTTTTAACACATATACTAGACATTTTTCTCTTTAAGTTAGCTTAACGCTTTTGTTTTTTTCTAGTGAAAACATCACGTGCAAAAGAGAGGGACCAAAATGAGAAGGACCCAAATAAGACATGTTTCAATGGGACCGAATCGAGATGACCCCGTTACTATGTGATAGAAATTTTCCGAATAGCTAGATAAAGAAAAACGCCGAAAAAGAGTTCCCATCATAAATGACTGGATCTTTGCTGTCTCGAATTAGAATATTGATGTAATTCGAATAGGCGATGGAAATAAAGATATTTTATACGTTATTATCTTAAAATTAGCTGAAAGTAAGAAGACGAAAAACTCCAATCAATTGAATTGTAATTATCTGAATGAATAATAAAAAAGAGAAGATTTTAATCATGCCAAAAATTACTCGTATCTTTCTTTTGTATTGACATAAAGATCGTATTTGAAAATTATAGTCATTATTACGAAAAACATTAAGGTATCATCTTTTAGTTTACCATACATAGTCGTTCTTCAGGTCCTTTCGGTATTTAGAAGCAACAGACGCTTATTTTTCAAGATTTGTTTTTTTTCTTCTGTTTAGTCAAAATAACTTCGTCTATGAATATGACATGAAAAGGACAAATACATATCATCTGAAAGTGGTCTTTATAGGCAAAAGTAAATGGTTATCTCAATATGAAAGAAACCATCGTTAATAAAGAAAAATCTTTCGTTGATAGCTTTTGTCACTAAATTATCTCAGAATATAAGACTATATTCATTGTCATAGCTAATTAGAAATACCCAACACTGATTAGCTAGACAATTCAATAGTTCTGTAGGACAATTGTTTATAGATACTGAATGGTAGCATTGCAAATTGTGTAGTATGTTGTTGTTCTTACTATACCCAGATATTTATACGTGCTCTTATGCTGATTGTTTTCTCGTATTATCACATCCTACTGATATATCGCTTGTACTATCTTTTCTGTCTCTTTCGTTTGATTAGTAGATGTTTTGGGGTTTGCGAGTTTATATCGTTTAAGGCTAAACGCGTACGCATTCATGGCTGAAAAAAATAATTTTTACGATGGAATAATGTTAAGACGTGGCTTAAGCAAATTTGATACAACATTGTTGTCAAATGATGGAGGCAAATATTCACCATCAATAAGAAGGCTTGTATGTTATCTGTTTATTTGTTTGAATTAGTTGATCATAGAAATATAACTATGCAATGAAGCTATTATATATTTCAATGTGAATTAATATTCTAGTATTTATCGTTCATTTAAAAATTAAGGTCTCGCTTTATGAGTCGATCAACAACGATTTATATGTCTGCTTTCGTAAATAATTTAATATTAGTATACATACTAAAATATTTTTACAATTAGTATCACTATTTTTCCTATCGTTAAATAAACTGCTCTACGTAAGCATATCGCATTTATATTAAAAACAAAGAATCAATAATTCATTATTTAGCAAAAAAACAATTTATTTTTGATTTATTTATTTAGCGACAAAATTATTTGCATGATACAAAATCTTTTACAGGTAAACTCTTTGCATCTCCAACGCAATCATCATTGATAACAAAGCAACTTAACAAGCGAACTAGTGATCCTCAATTATCTTCACATCATCATCAATCATCGATTGATCTATTCGTAACATCATTGAAATGTGATCATTGTCAAAAAAATGAAGGTTTATTTCAATGTTATCATTGTAGTCAACGTTTATGTATTCGATGTTGTAATAAACATTATAAACAGGTTACAACTGAATGTAAGCATTTACATGAATTAAGTGATTCTCTATTAACGAAAATAATTCATAAAAAAACTGACCTCGAAAAACAAAAACAAAACACAATTGATCAATGTCACAAATGGCGTATTGATACAATTAATACAATAAATAAAGCACATAAACTTGTGATTCAGACTATTTATGATGAATATGAAATACTAAATAACGAATATGAATTATTTATTCAAAAAGAAATATCTCATATAAATACGGATACAAATGAATTAATAGGAAAGCATGAAGGAAATTTTAGTTCACTAGTTCTATCACCATCATCACCAATGACAACAGCAAATTCAATAAAATCCATCGATACAATAAAAAAACGTATTGAAACATTAACTAAACAAATTGATGAAGAAGCAAATTTTTCATTACAAGTTAAATTACCAATAATAGATATTAATAATAATAATCTTCAAGTAGAATCGCATTTTGGTGATAATATAAAAATTATTAATGCACCGTGGCAAAATGAAGATTGTAGTAATGTTATATCATTAAATGAATCTGAAGAAATATCTAAAAAAGTAAATCATGAAAAATACAAAAGAAATTTTTATAAAATTTTCTAGGAATTGCCGTCTGATTCTCAATCACTAAAAAGCAACACAAACGATTCATGTTATTCTTCTTCTATGGAAGAAATGTCATAGTTCAAGGAGATCATTATATTAGTACTTCTAACTTACTTTCACCTGCACTGTGTCGAACAAGAAACTACGTTCAACAAAGAAAAACTTATTTTATTCTTTTAAATTCCACCCAAAATGATATTATTTATTTAGTATAGTTATTTTTGTTACAATTGGTATTGAGTTTCTCCTTTTTCTATTCAAACAGACGTTTGCTTGAAATTGATAATAGAAATAAAGATGATTGATATTGATCATTAATTGATGAAATAAATGATCGAAGTCACATAATCAATTGAATAGAATATTTTTATGGCTACAGCTTGCTTGCGGTCATTTTTTTCTTCCAATTAAGGAAAAACATCCGCAAAGTAGAAACAGGCGGAGAAAGACAAAAATAGTCGCAGTGGAAAATGTCCGCATTATGGAATCAAGACAAGATTTACTAGGTGGAAAAATAATACAGAAAAATCATTTATGACGAATAGTAGAACATCTAACTGTTTTTAGGTTCATAATCAAGATCATCCTTATCAGTTGCATCGATAAAACCCACACCCTCTTTATTAGATTGTGTGGAAATTGGAGAAAAGATAACATCTGTCACGATGGACATTTTTATTTGATTCGTCTAGGTTTAACTCTGTCACTGTAAATGTTTTTCTTTCGCTATACATGCTTATAAAATGGCCTCGATGACATTTGGCGAGGCACATTAGACTAGCTTGAAACGGTTGATTTTATTCAATACAGCTATTTGCATGAATCATCTTAAAATATCAATTTTCGTTTGTTTCAATAATGCGG
>OENM01001080.1:0-45436 GCA_900239745.1 Rotaria magnacalcarata | reverse complement strand
GGGGGGGGCCTTAAACTTAACATGAATACTGAAATTGATTGTTTTTGAAAGAATTTAAGAAGCCGATGTAAATATACAAAGAATAAGATGTACTATATAAAACTATAGATATATTTATTATTAACACAATAACTCAAGAAATTATTTTTGGTCTAAGTAGATACAATCTTTGTGCAACAAAATTCCGTTGGAAAACCATTTTAAAATACCTCACTTGTTAAATATTTCATTCTATGTTTGAAATAAAAGTTTTTTATTTTATTTCCTAAATAGTTTAGAAATACAAAAACGCTCACATGCTTGTAAAATACTTGTCATAAAACAGCACACTTAAAATCAACAAAACAGAAATCCATAAAGCATGAAATGCAAGACCACTAGGGTAAAGTTTTTCTACTTGATAATCGATCATTTTCGAATGATCTACATTTGTTTCACCGTCGGATTTTAAAGATTCAATCTTTTCTTGATCATTACCAGTTGATTCACTATTCAAACAATCTATATCATATTCATAGATTTTATCATTACAACTAAATGCCCAAAAATCACGAAGTTCAGACAATGAACGTGGATATTTGAACCATTCCAGTGCTTTTTCAATTGAAACAAAATAAACATATCGATGACTGGAACTATTTAAAATATATTCAATAAAACGAATCAAAGCTTGAAGACGTAAATTGTTGTTCTGTTGAGAAAGCAATGAAAGATCAAGTTGAATAATGAAAGGCGATCGATAACCAATAGATAAAGATGCATGACGTTCAAAATTATGCAAAAGGAAATGAAATAGAAGGTCAATTGAATGCGGTAGATCAGTAGGCAAACATGATGAATCGAATAAAGTACGACAAGAAGTAGTAGCTGAAAATAGAAAAATGTTCTTGTTGCTAAATATTAACATCGAGAGCAGGGTTGCCAAACTCAAATTTCTAAAACCAGGAGTTGACCAGGAGATTTTTTTTAAATCAGGAGAAGAAACAGAAGATATTTATCGAAATCATGAAGCTATTTGACTGTCTTTATTCGAAGAAAAGGAGAACTTTCGTTCACGAAACTGATTGATATTTTCTGCTGCTGAGCTATTGACGGGCACATTGTTGTCTAGATGTTGCGTAAGAAAAAACTAAGATAGTCAGATGTATTCTATATTACTAATCATTTCACAGTCGTTTGAATTTTGTTTCAGTGAAACAGAATCAGGACTTTTCAGAGGTAGTAAAAGCTGTGATACAAGATTTCCCTGTAATGAATTTGATGCTTCACCGATTTTTATCTATAGCATATAAGTTCTTACCATTGAATTATTCTACAAAAGTAATAATCTTAGTTTAGATATATCAATGAAAACAAACTTTTTTATTAGTCGCTTCATTCATCAAATAGTGTGATGCTTCTCTTTTGTGTTTTTTTCTTTTCTCTTTTCTTGATTTGTCTCACGTTAGTGATTCAAAATGTCATTAACCTCCAAAATGAAACAGAATTGCAAAAACCAGGAGAAACCAGGAGAATACCTTAAAAAACAGCTCCTGGTACCAGGAGATTTTTTAACCAGGAGAAAAGCCTAAAAACCAGGATTCTCCTGGCTAAATCAGGAGGTTTGGCAACCCTGATCGAGAGCCCTGTCATTATTCCAAGATTTTAGAATTTTCATAGAATTCTGAAATCATTCGAACTAATCAGAATATTCGAATTGTAGAATAATGAGAATTTTAGAACGATTGGAATTATCGGAATTTTAGAATTATCAGAATTTCAGAGTAGTTAACTAGTCTGAAGTATGAAATTTTAGCGTTTGAGAGAACTATCGTTCTCGTGTTTGGAATAATCAGAATTTCAAAATAAGTGTAAATTTTAAGAGTCGAATTATTAAGAATACAACATTATACTCGATTTGTTGATTGTGGGAATTTGTAGACCTGCAATATTAAAAAAACTGTACTATTTGATTTAGTTTGGCGTACAAATTATTATTCATGCACACAGTTGTAAAACAATAAATTTGCGATGTGTGTTATATGCCATATATTATGCGAATTTACATGAATAGTAGAGTTTTTTAATATTACAGGTCTACAAGTTCCCACAATAGATGATTATAAAATACCACAATCAACAAATCCAGTACAATGTTGTATTCTTAATAATTTCATACTTTGAAAATTTATACTTATTTTGAAATTCTCATTATTCCCAAACATGAGAAGTATAGCTTTCTCAAACGCTAAAATTTCATACTTCAGGCTAGTTAACTACTCTGAAATTCTGATAATTCTAAAATTCTCATTATTCTGATAATTGAGATAATTCTAGTTCTTGTGCAGTTCTCGTTATTTTACAATTCGAATACTCTATTTAATTCGAATGATTTCAGAATTCTATGAAAATTCTAGAATTTTGGAATAATGACGCTGCTGATTTTTTCTTATGTAAGTTTAATTATTCTATTCTCACCATGTGTATAAGTCCATTCATGTAATGGAAATTGCCAAAGTGCTTCAAATGATCTATTCCATTGTTGACAATTAATACAATCAGTTTGATCAAATGGATAATCAAGCGTAAATGGCCACATTAAACTCGCCGATTTAAATAACATAGACGAATCGTAATGAAAATGAAATCTTTTTAAATATTCGAAATGCTTATTTTCATCAATTTGTAAATGAGGTACCCGAAAGCCTTTGATATGCGATTGATGAATTCGAGCATGTTCAACTATATTTATACGTTGTTGTTTGATTTCGTCGTACCAATCATCATCGGTCCAATGATGCCAATTACTTTCATTGTAACAATTGTTTAGTGGACATCTTGAATAGAGAAAATGAATTACTGAAAAATAATTTCGATGATTTTACTTATTGCTCGACGTAGTCATTGCTATTTCATTTTGATTATCAAATAGACGTTGAACTAAACAATAGTCTGTATGAACATGATCAATAAAAAATGTTGATGAAATAGGGCATTTATTCGGATTTCGATATGTTGAATTTAAAATTGATCGAATTGGATCAAGAGTATCTCTATTTAAATTACCGACGAATGTTAATAAAATCTAAAATTAGTTTTAATTATTAGATAACAATGAATTCTTGTTATTATAGATCAATATTTACAAATTGAGGTAGCTCAGTAAAAGCCAATGATATTGGATTATCATTACTCGTTGGGCATAGACAACTTGGTAATAGACATTTATCTTCACTGCAAAATTCACTACGACAAAATACGGATGAAAATACCAAAAAATGTAGAAAATAGAGTAGAAGCATGGAAATGAAATTTATATAGATATAAATTCTTTATTTGTCGTTTCTATTTCAATCGTTCGAATGTAAACTGGCTCATCATTTACTAGGATATATGTATGCCAAACACGAAACAAGAGAAAGAGACGAAATAATGTAGAATGAACCATGTTGCTATAGTATGTAACTGCAAGAAAATAACATTATTTCGCCTTTCTATAATCCGCTATCGATTGAACTAACAACTATTAACGAAAATTCTTGCTTTTGTTTAAATAACCTACATAAGATTCGTTTTATTGCTTATTTTTAGTATTTTAACTTCTTTCAACTCGAAGAATTTTAGAGATTTTTAATTTTCTTCCAGTGGCAGCAATATATTTTTCAAAATCTAGATGTCCCCACTTTCCGAAAGGTCCAATCGTTATTTCGATTGGTCGAATATCATCATGTAATTTCTCTTTTTCGACAGAACAATTGCAGATTGATCATTCTTTTTCATTTTCTGTAAAATTAATTCGATCAACCATGGGTAAAAAACAGCATCAACAGGATAAACTTTATCTAACAACAACCGTAAATTTTAGTTTTTGAAAAATATTTGTATTTGTTTTTTTTCTCATTCAGGAATGGAAAAATTCGTTTGGTGGTTTCAAAGGTGCAACAAAGTCTAACGCCGATTTCCGTCGTTTACCTTTCAACTGTTGTAGTATTTCATTTCTACCAGTTGAAAATCCATACTGTACACCTAATGGTATCATCTTTGATCTTGCTTCTATTGTTCCATTTCTTAAAAAATTCGGTAAAACATTTGTCTAAAAAAATAAACGAACTTTCATTTGTTTTCTTTCGTAATTAGGTCGTAATCCTGTCACTGGTGAAAAACTCGAAGCAAAACAATTAATCAAATTAAATTTTCATAAAAATGCTAAAGACGAAATTCATTGTCCAATTACATTCAAAGTTCTTACAGAGAGTTCATACATTGTTGCCATTCGACCATCGGGAAATGTTTATAGTTATGATGCCATCGAACGTTTAAATATAAAAACAAATACATTCAATGATTTATTAACAAATGAACCATTTAAACGTGATGATATCATAATAATACAAGATCCGAAAGATTTAGATAAATTCAATATTCAAAAATTTGCACATTTAAAAAATGAATGGAAATTAGATGACGAAGACGAAAAAGCACGTCGAACAGATCCAAATTATTTCCTTAAATCGATTAATCACGAAACAGCTGCAACACTTGAACAAATGAAAACTACAAAACTACCTGAGTTTGTTGAAAAATCTGAAACAAGTATTTATTCAAATAAACAAGTTAGAGCAAATCAACAAAAATTAGATGCAACAAATATGGCAACATATTCAACAGGACGTTTATCTTCATCGTTTACATCGACATCAATGGATCCAGTAACAGTTATGGAAGCAGCTGTACGAGATGAAAATGAAATTCGTTATACACGAATTAAGAATAGTAAAAAGAAAGGTTACGCACGTTTAGTCACAAATGTAGGTGTCGTTAATATTGAACTTGATTGTGATTTGTGTCCACAAACATGTGAAAATTTTATTAAACATTGCGCAAATAAATATTATGTTGGAAGTCTATTTCATCGATCAATTAAAAATTTCATCGTAAGTTCTTTGTTTAAACGTAGGAATAGGGAAAATCACTTCTCAGCCGATAATTAAACTAACAAGGTAAACAGAAGGAATGATGAAGATAAGAGTCATACAGACGCTTTCAGATCGATACCGTTTGTATGCTGTTAGGTGATAATGCTCTCGATGATAATTTAGTTTAAAAACGAAGTATTCAAAATAATTGTACTACTCACATTATCACTGAAGTATTTAAATCAGGAAGCACTTTATTTGAAGAAAGATATTCATTTTTTGCGATCATTAATATTATCTACGCAAGAATTCTATAACAGAAGATTCTTGTAGAGCTCACCCTGTCTAGTACTACAAATAAATGCAGGATTTAAAACAAAACTTCAGACATTATTTAGTATTCTATCATTAAGCATTGATATTTCTTCTTAGATACAAGGTGGTGATCCAACTGGAACAGGCTCCGGCGGAAAATCAATATGGAATAAACCATTTCGAGATGAATGTAATTCAAAACTACAACACACTGGACGAGGAATGTTAAGCATGGCTAATTCAGGACCAAATACAAATAAATCTCAATTGTAATAAAGTTCAAAAACTATTTTCGATATCAACAATCATTTTTGTCTTCGTTATTTAGCTTTTTTACTTATCGTTCATGCAAAGGACTTAATGGTAAACATACAGTATTCGGAAGGTAAATCGAAAATATAATAAAATTTCTTTATTATGCATCTTGATAGAATTGTCGGTGGTATTGAAACACTGAGTGCAATGGAAGCCATACCAACCGATAATAAAGATCGTCCACAAGTAAGAATAAGTTTGTTCTAAATAAAAATGAATCATTCCATATCTTCTTTGTAGTCTGATATTGTAATTGAAGATACAATTGTATTTGTGAATCCATATGATGAAGTCGATGCGGAAGTAATTTTTATTCTTAAATTAATAGGTATTTGATTATATAAAAAAAATTTGATCGTTTTTAGTTAAAAGCTGAACGTGAACGACAAGAGAAACGACAAGTTGAAGAAGAAAAAGCAACGGGAACAATTCGCTCAGTAAAATCAACGAAATCTTCAACTGCAGATGATCCCACATCGACGAGTCAAGTATTTCGAACGGGTGTTGGAAAATATATATCAGATCAAGTCTAGTATGTTTTTCCTATTTCGATTCGACTTTTTATTTTTATTTTTTGTCTAGTACAAATGCTAAAAAAGTTGCAGCAACTACTGATGAAGATAATGAATATTCACAAAAGAAAAAAAGAAAATTAGCTTCTACTAGTTCGGGCGGAACGTTGAATTTTAATCAATGGTGATGAAGCTTGGCACATTTCTTTTTGTTCCTGTTGTACTGTAATAAAAATGCGTTTTCTGTATTTTTTTTGCTTTCGAATATATAACGTTCGTCGATGTATTTCGTGAATTTACTTTCGTAACTATATGATATATTTCAGAGTTGTATTATTATTTTCTGAATATCTATGGCTAGCATAGCCAACAACATTCAAGTAAGGAAATTTGTTTTTTGTATTTAATTAGTATTCTTTTTATTATTGATAGAAAATTGTTCGTCATCATATCCCGTTGATTCGGTTTAAATATGGCATGAATCAATCAGGTATATCATTTTCTTTTTCTGTAAATATATTTGAGAAAATAATTAAAATAGGTGCAACGTCTCATGGGCTACAGGAAAGTAAAACTAATGTGACTGTGACTCGCAGTGCTGGTGCTCCATCACAATCTAAAACAACTGGTCATAAATCAGATCCTTTGGAATTTTCTCAAACACCTAAAAAATATCGACGACGCCCATTGACTCAAGATGAAATTGATCTCGTTGCAGTAAATAAATACTTATTTTAAATTTATTTTGTTTCTAAAGAGAATCTACTTTTCCTCCTAGGTTGGCGGATTTACCTAACCGACATGCGTTTAGCGATACATATCAATTAGCATAGGCAAGCTTCCTTTATTCTATATTAGTGTGTGCTCTATTTTGTTTTTCACTTCCACAATAAAAATACAAAATCTAGCGAAACCGAGGTCGATATTTTCCGCCTTCTTTATCGTTCGATTCCATATCGAATACAGTAAATGCACGTGTCATACTTTCGACTGGTGTCCAATTCTCTAATTGAATAACTTCTTCAATAATTTGATTATTTTCACGCTTACGCTCTTTTTCTTCGAATTCATTTTCATCAGTAACTGGAATTTTTTCGTTTTTCATCGGAACAAATCTACTTTTGGGTCCATGCCGTTTTTTTAAACGTCCAAAATCTACGGCAGGTAACGTACAGCCAAATTTATAGAAATTAGGTGATAATTCAACTCCACGATAACTTTTATCGCCTTCTGATCGTTTTTGAAGACCATTGCGTGGATCAGCAACTTTTCGTTTATGTCCCATTGATTCCATATGAACATTTTCATCGCCTAGATCTTCTAATGAACGAAGATATACATTTGCGAAAAAGTTTCGTTTCGATGGACGATGATCTACCGATTCATCATTGAAATAAATCCATTCGTTGTTTGTACGTTGCCAATTTTGAGGATATGGACGCATAAAATGTATATTTCGTTCGATAATACCGACGGGTAGCGTAGGTTTAGCATTTGGATTGCGTGGAGATTTAATAGGACGTATACTAGACTGCCAATCAGGCCCAAAACTGTAAAAATCAAATTTTACATATGAGATAAACAAGATCAAATAATTCGATTATTAAATCTTTACTTTGAATAAACTGGTTCTATGTGTTGTCCATGTGGACGCCATCGTTCATCTTCCAATGGAGGAGAAGGAATATGTGCACGGCCTCTGGGTTTATAGACAGGTTCGGTTAAAGTAAAACTATGCTTCTCAGGATAATGTCGACGATCATATACTAAGTACAATAAAACAGAAGAATTCGAGACAAATTACATTTAGTTTTATTTACCGTGATAACCAGGTTTTTCTATATCATAATGCAAATGTAACGTTGCTGGATTTGCGTAAGCCATTATATTATTCTATATGATGCTAAACGATTCGTTGTGTTTCTATTATTGTTTTTGTTGTCGATAAGGTGTCCATTAACTGCATTTACAAAGGAGAAAAATAAAAAGAATTTTTTTTTAATATTTTCTTTTACTTGCAAATAGAATGTGCAATAATGATTGATTTCTTCTCGTTCTCTTTATCATAATGGATTTGTGCATCCGGCCATTATAATATGCAAGTTTTCTTTTTATCGAATGTTTATTCAAAATTAAAGTTATGCTTTCATTCCATTGAGTAACCAAGTAGAGACATTTAAAAGAAAGAAACGTTTTGTATTATATACTTAATGGATACCTTAAAATTCATATTTTGATAGGATCATATTGTCATTTTTGAACTTTTTTTCTTTGAAAATTTCGTTTCTTTTACGAGAGAAAGCTTTTTTGTTTGAATGCTTTATGTTCGATTAATCAAAATAAAAATTTATTGCGAGTCTTTATATTGTATTTCAAATGTTTTCATTAGTCAAAATTTTGAATAAACATTTTTTTGTCAACCATATTCCTCGTCTATTTTATGCATGGATTACAAGTGCGAACGTTATGAAGGTAAACAATGTCAATTGAAATATGTAGTTCGAAAAGGCAATATTGTAGACTGGTTGAAAAATATTCATAGAAATGTTTTTTTTTCAAAATCTCATGAATGTATAATTTAGTTAAATTTTAGAAGCAAGTCTCACACGTGACTTTCTATAAATCAAATGAAATACACGTAGTCGTCATAAAAGTGAACATGTACACAAATGTGCAAGATTCGTTATAAGGCTTCAGTTAGCTTATTTTTGTAATCATTACATATGGTTGAGTAGAATAAATAAGGCTTAACAATGTTTAGACAAAAAGATAATTGTTCAGTAAATTTGCATAGATTTGAAGCATGCTTAAAGTTTTGATATGAAATGACCGTTTATTTTATCAATCTATTGTAAACGGCCAACAAATAGTTTAGTCTTTTCAGAGTCTTGTTTTGCAGTCTATTAGTGACGCGTTCGACGATTTCAAACATTCTTTGAACGAGTTTTAATGCTTACAGAGAACAGTGTTGGTCTATTACTATGTTTTCTTAGAATTGCATAATATAAAGTATTGCAATAAAATGCAGCGATGCTATGGAAGATGCATACTATTCAATAGTGCATCGCAAAAATGTCAATATATGATTCAATAAAGAAAAATGAATTGAGTCTGCACTAAATCGAGTGTTTCGAGGGCGAAAAAAAAACATCATAACATCGGTGTCAAACAGAATGTGATCGTTGTGTACGTCTCTGGATCAGTTAACATATTTATCTCCGTTCTAACCTGATTTTCAATGCAAGCGTTTGATGCACTCTTGAAAATGATTTTTATTGAATACAAATAGTTTATTTTCCAAGCACACGCAATTGTACTTCTCACGGCCGACCAAAAATCTATCAAGTCAAAAGCTAAGATTTTCAATTGAATGTTTTGAATTCTATTTAGATTTTTGTCAATAATGATAGAGCTGTTTGAATAAATGCGTAGCATCGTTTGACTTTAAAAATGTTTAGAATCATTTTCTTCTTCGTTTTACTTTCAACTATTAGATTTTATAGTGCATTCGACACCAAGCAATGATTAGAGTAAATCAAGTTTGAAACATGTTATTATCTTATCACACTATGAAACAAGGTAAGATGAATCAATAGTATTTGTGCTATATGAAAGATAGAATTTCTTTGAGTATTTTATTTAGATTTCCAATCTCGACATTTTTTCTTTCGTATGATTGATTTTCACAAGTAAACGAATAGAAAATTCTAAATGGCAAAAGTAAGTGTTATTTAATAGAATGATAATATAAATAGTATTAATTCTATTTAGAGATCGATTGCTCATGAAAATCCTGCATTTGTATTGGATCTACTATCATACACTATAGGCAATAGAGATGAAATGATAGTAACAACGAAATTAGATGAGATAGAAAAAGAAGAAAGTGGCAATGAGGCTGATGATGATGATGATGATGATAACAATAATGGAGGCTTTGAAAAATTATCTGAAAAAAGTAATCCTATTGGTTTATTTGTATTGGAAATTCGGCAAAAAATAGTTCAAATAATTGAAAAAGAAAAAGTAAGAAAATTATATTTTCTATTGAGTTGTCAAGATATGAACTTTTAATAGGATGTAACAACGTTTGGATTGAAACTAATATTTATTATTGGTTTCATAATCTATTTTGGATTTGCTATGAGTTCGAAATATGGTAAACCTGCTTTTCCTATTGATGGAAATGTTTTTCATGGAAATTCTGGTAGAATTTAATGTTAACAATAAACTTCTTTGATCTAAGATATTTATTTAGGTTTTGCTTTATTCTTTTTGGTAATATTTACGATATTTGTTATTGCTTGGGAAAAATTTCTTAGTCGTTATATAGACCATTTATTTGAGTCTATTTCAATATCAACCGAACAGAATGAATCATGGATTACAATACGCAGTATTATGCATAGATTTTCTTGGTAATATTATATCGAATTTGAAGAAGAATATTACATTATCTGTAGCTTAGGCATCTTTGTAGTAGAATTGAGATGTAGATCTTCATTGTTGTTGCAGTTGACTTTTTGTGTACTCAAAAAAACGTGAGTACACTATAGAATCGGTTAGTGTGTCCGGCCGTTTATACGATAACTTTCGAAAGAAGGTCAGATCGCGATGAAAGTTTCTACACAGTTCAGCCTCATCAATGTCTCAGTCGAGTTCGAAGATGAAAAGGATCCGTCAAGAAATGGCTGAGTTATCGAAAAAATTGTCATTTTTGATCAGACCATCTCTGAGGGGGAGTACAGAGATTTTTCAAAAAAAAGACTTTTCTCAGAATTATCCACAACGTATATAAATCGACTCAGTTTTTAACGCCGATTCCGAATCTGATACTAGTTTTGAACTAAATAGTAGCTTTCTAACGAAACATCGCCTGAAAACGGTCTCAAAATGCACAAAAACTGCATCCAGAAACCAAAGTGCTTAGTTTCTCATGATAATTTTGGTGTTCAGACATTCTAGAATGACTCATATGTTCCATGTACTTTTTGCAGTACACATAACTCTCGGATGAAATCCGAAGTTTCCACATTTTTTTTATACACTTGCAAAAAAAGCTAAAAACGCGTTGTTCGACCGTGAATGAACTATGTAACTTTTTTCATATAAGAGGAGATGACTGAAAATATGACAATATGGTCTCAGTTTAGCCAATCGCTATAGATTTTTCAGGTTTCCGTTCTGTTGAAAATGATTTTATACTTCAACAACTTCTTTATTCATATTTATCATTTTATTGATAGGGTTGGCCATTTGTTAGTTTTTCTTGCTATTGCTCTATATGTTGGATTAACAGTAAATCGAGCTCGAAATTACGTTTCACTTATTGGTATTTTCACGTTAATTTTACTTGGTACCATCGGTATGTAAATAGATTCTAATCATAAAACTTTAATAATGTGTGCATTGGTTTAATTAGGATCAAAACATCCTCATCGAGTAGGTAGGAGAACAGTATCTACTGTCGAAATACAACATAATGAGAATTTAGATTCGATGGACAACAATATTTTATTCTTTTGTTATTCAATTTACGTTGGCTGCTGTTGTCATACGTCTTGAATTTGGTTTTCAATTTTTTGATTTTCTGGGAAAAGTAGTGTCACAATTCCTGCAGTAGTTTATGGATGATATAATCTACCATGAATTAAATATTTGTTTTTGTATCTTTTTTAGTAATGCTGATAGTGGAGCCGCTTTCGTTTTTGGAAAAACTTATGAAGAACATTTTTTCGTATTTAAAGTATGCCGCATCTAGGAGTCGAGTATTTTCTATAGATTTGCATCACTCTTTGTCTCCTTGGTACAAACATTTAATCGAGATATAGTCATTTAGTTTAGGATTTGGATATAAATTTTAAGAGATAGAAGATTAAAACCTTTGCTCACAATCAACTATGCAGGTATTCCTCTGTAAATGAACTTGAGGGTGTGTTTTTCTTTCATATTAGGTAACTTCGATAATTATATTTCTTGGATCTGTAATTAATGTTTTGTACTATTTGGGTGTTATGCAATATATTATCGGAAAAATTGCATGGCTTATGCAAAAATGTTTAAATACTACAGCAGCTGAGGTAAATTTTTTGTTGCCTTTTATTTAAAGAAAATAAATTATGATTATCTAGTCGATGAATGCAGCTGCTAATATATTTGTTGGGATGAGTGAAGCGCCACTAATGATTATGCCTTTAATACCTAAAATGACAACATCAGAACTTCACGCTGTATTAGTTGGTGGTTTTTCGACCATGTCAGGTTTTTGAAATAAATGCACACCCGATTTTTCTCTTGTTACATATTTTCGATTACTTTAGGATCTATTCTTGCCACGTTCATTTTCTTTGGTGTTCCAGCAAATCATTTAATTGCAGCTAGTGTTATGGCAGCACCAGGTGCACTTGGCTTTGCTAAACTTTTACTACCGGAAATACATCGTTCGAAAACAACATGGGAAACAGTGAAAAATGCTCCGAGACCGTATGTTCTAATTAGTAAAAAAATTAAATTAAGTTTATTAGTAGAACTCGGAATTTGATATGTTTTAAAATAGAGTAGCCAACTATCTCATTACTTTTGAGTCAGCCTATATCAATTAGATAGATCCTAATGAGCATTGCCTATTCAGGAAAAAAGTTTCGATGTCAATGTTTATCTTCTCTTACACATCTACGCATCGGAACTCTCCAAATAGATAAACATTGATTGTTTTTAGTGAGCAACATAATGTCATTGATGCCTTACTAACTGGTGCAGGACATGCTTTGAAGATTTGTGGCTATTTAATTGCTAATTTAATAGCATTTATCAGTGTTCTTCATTTTGCTGATGTAACTATCTCATGGCTGTTTGGTCTTATTCATCATCCGGAAATAAACTTTCAATCATTACTTGGCTTAGTATTTTATCCATTTTCAGTGGTTATTGGTATTCCATTTCGTGATTGTCTTTTGTCATCGAAACTTATTGGAATAAAAATTAGTTTGAACGAAGCAAGAATTCATAATTCTATTAATTATTCGTTAACTTCCTTTTTCTTTTCGATGGATAGTTTATTGCTTATCAAGAACTCGGTAAAATACGTAAATTACGTAATGAACTTATTTTAAATAATACGTTTCCATTATATTTAAATGGTACATTAAAATTACCGAGTGATACTCCAATGTTATGGGAGGTAAATATATCTATACATTCATGTTAACTTGTTTGTTGAAGAAAGCAGCAAGTTTTTCTATCTTATAGGATTGTTCAACGATTATTTTAACATATGCTTTATGCGGTAAATTTTTACGTGTTTTATTGATGTTTATTTAGAGGGATTGCTAATAGGATTTTCTAATTTTGGTGCGATGGGTATTGCACTGGCGGTAATGGGAGTTTTCGCTCCTACACGAAAACGTGCTTTAACAAAAATTGCGCCACGTGCTTTGATTGCTGGTTGTATGGTTTCATTAATGACGGCATCGATTGCTGGTACTGATGTGAGAAAATGTTTCTTTCTTTGTATCATTATTTTATTTTTAGGTCTACTCTATGATCCTTATCATGGAACAGTACAAATATTAAACTCGAATTCTACACTTCTATAGATTTAACATTTTCTGACTATTATATTTAGAGTTATTATTGTCTTTTACTCGATTATCAATAGGATTATTTATTTGATTTAGTAATAGATAAAAACGATCTTATGTGGAAGTTACGATTGCAGATACTTCCGCATAGGTTTTTTGATAAAATTCATCGTAGTAACCTGTATTCAGAATAAGCCGACAGGTTCAAAGTTGAAAATAATTCTGATTGAACTTTTTGATAAGAGAGTTCATTTTCGGTGAAAATGAATTTGAATGCAAGACCACAACATATATGTGTTTGTCATGTTGCTCTACATAGTAACGACAAAATGTCAAAGAAAAACACACATTGTATTCATTCGAAAGAACACCGGTTAAAATTATGGTTGAATTTCTATTGGAAACTTTGCATAGGAGCGAACTCCTTCTCAGACATATAGTCGTATTGGGATCTATTCATTGTTTCTATGTTACAGTATCAACTTGGTGAATGCGAGTATGTCTGCAACTTGAATATTATCATTCGAGAATTAGAGAAAATCAAAAGATCTGAAACTCGTATAATAAACTATTCTTGTTGAGAGCTTTCTTTGAGCATAAGTCTAAATGGAACTCGGACAAGGATGATTCTTGAACGGAACGATCGCTATGAAATCAGGGTACGTTTCAGGGTATATATAGAGTTGATTATGTTCTTCAGAATTTCCATAGTTACCAATCGAAATCGATTCGCTATCCACTTCACAGTCTTCTTTCATAAGCCATTTGTTAAACTCATTCCAATTTGTTTTTCATTTTCTATTATACATTATCTAGTAAAGAATATTATCTTACGGGAAATGTATTTTAAGAATATTCTTCTGTCGGTTATTGTTCATCCCAGCTGTTTGTATTCATTCTATGATGCAGAACAGCGATGACGTCTTGTTAACTTGTGTTTTTTTATGACTTCACAGAATCTTTACCAAAATACCATGCGTATTTGTCATCTGCTATGATTTCTTATTGTTAAAAAAACATGAAACGTGGCATAGAAGATGAATATTTGCATTCTTTTCTTATACCGTCATGATGAATCATTCGGTAATAGTAATTGCTCAATCTCAACGTAAAATATTCTTCAATGAGAGTAAAAGCAACGATGTAGTTATGCAGGAAAGGAAAAGAGAAAAACAAGATGGCAATATTTACTCGTATAAATAGAAAGAAGTAGAATGATAAAACATTAGGTGAAAAACCGCGAACAATATGGTTTTATTACGTAAAATAAAGAGAGGACGTCGTTCAATTGTGTGGAAATTTAATGGTGACGCTCAATATATCGATGGGCCACGTTTAGCAGTTGTATGGCCATGCATCAATCGAATTCAACCATTATTTATGCATCAAGCTAATGATATGCAATTTTTAGAAGTAAATTATCTTGATGGAACAACAGAGATCAAACCTGGTCCAGTAGCATTATCTGATGATCCATTAAAAATTTTATCAATTTTTACAAAAGATCTAATCAAGCTTGATGCAAACGAATTACTAGTCTTATATACACAAAACGAAAATGAAAAAAAACAAGGTAAATAATTTCGTTTTGTTCAATAGTATACGATCTTTAGATGTTTAGATGTATCGTCGGTTCGTAATATTATTAAAGGTCCAACGCTCTATGGTCCAAAACCAAACGAATGGATTCATGAATTTACTTGGCACGGCGAAGATGGTGCACATAAAACTCGTATAATACCTGGTGCAAAAGTATTTCAAAAACTTCGTCTTATTCCTGATCAATTCTACTATAATATAACTGATGTTCGAACATCCGATGATGCTTTAATAACTGTTAAATTAATGGTATTTTATGAATTATTCGATGTTGAAACCATGTTAAATAATACACATGATCCAATAGCGGATTTTGTAAGAGAAATTTTATGTTATTTTTTTTATTTTTTTTTATTAAATCAACTATAGATCAATGCTATATGTGCCGATATAATTGCATTTGCATCTATACGAAAATATGAAACGTTTCTTGAGAATGCTAATCAATTAAATCAATTAGAAACTTATCCACAATTGGTAACAAGATCCGAAACAGTTGGATATAAAATCAATAAAGTTGTTTTTCGTGGTTATCAAGCATCGGAAAAACTTCAAGTAGGATTGCATTTTTTTTTTTATTTTAATTTATTAATTTTATTTTCGATAATGAATTTAGTTAATGAATGATAATGCTATTGAAAGACGAACTAAATTAAGATTAGAAGAAGAATCTGAACGTCAATTACAAATATTAGAAGATTTGAAATTAGAAAAACGTTTCGAACGATCACAAAAAGGTAAATTCTCGATAATTAGAATGGTTAAGAAAAGCATTTGTAATTCACTTCGAATTAGGGATGTGCAGGACCACATTATTTTTTGCGGTCCTGACTTTTTAAATCTCTAGTTTGGATGGAATCGAATATGTCGAAGAGAAAATTTTCTAATTTGATCCGATGAGTTCTGTTCAATCATAATCAAAAGATTGAAAAAACGAAAAAGAACTCCGTTTTTATTCTACACTCCTAGTCGATTATATAAAGAGTTGTTTGCTTAATTTTCTTTTTCTAATTATTTTCTTAATCAAGAACGAAAAATGGAACTTGACCAAATGTTACATACGCTTGATATGACCAAACAACAACATGCCAGTCAATTGCAAATTAGAGAAGCTGAAAATCAAATGCACCTACAACATCAGCAATTATTACATGATGATGAAATCAAGTTTTATCAACAGTTGAAAGAGCTTGGCACAGATATTACACAAATTATGGTAGCACAACAACGAAACCCAGATAAATTAATACAAATTATGAATGAGAAAGACAAGAGAACATCACCAAATATTCAATTTGTAGATAATATTTGAACGTATTAATTAATAAAAAAATATCTATCTTTAAATGCATGGCGATATATATTATTATGATCTATTGGAATATGAAGATAAAGGAAGTTCATAGTTCTCATCATTATTTTATTTTCTATGTATTTACTAATAACTTTGTAAATGTTGTAAAGACTTTTTGCAGTGATCTGCTCCCTGGCTTAGATAATGTAACTACAATTAAACTCAAGCTTAAAAATGTCTAGATATGCTTTCCAACTTATTTTTATTACATTTTAACTTTTTCTATTTTATTTTATCAAGTAAAAACGCAGAAAATCATAATAACAACTTTATGAAGTTATAATGAATCATGACGCTTATCGGTGATTAATCTGATGTTACTACATCATAAATAGAGGAAAAAATTCTTCTTATCATAAAACAGTTATTGACCATTTTATTCATGTATACAAGTCTTTTTTGTATCAAGCTAGAGTAAGTAAAAGAAGAGCATAACAATTTTCACATCCCATATGTAAGTTATATTTATACCGAATAGATACGAAGGAGAAAAAGAAGAATTAAGAATAATTTGTACCCACCCATACATAGAAAATAAAGTTAGAATCTATCAAGTTTATCACGAACAAACAGGAAATACCGACCATGTTCCTGTAGAACGACATGTAACATTGAGAGAACCAGACAAAGGATTGAGAGTAAAACCAGATGCACATTGAAGTTGAATCCAACTACCTGCAAGAACACCTCCATTACCAGCTTGAAGTGAATTTGACACTATTCTAACATTAACAAGTGCTGATTGCAGTTGACCGACTGGACAAGAAGGACTAACTGAAACAAGAAATTACCCCTCTAAGTCCAAAAGATGATTTTGGCATGTATGACTTACTTGTACAAACTGGAAGCGGATCCCATACACCATTCAGACAAGATACTAAGCTTTGGCCAGAAGTACTAGCAAGTATATATCCAGGGTTGCATGTAAATTGAATTTTTCTCTGGTATTGATTATTAATATATTGTATAGAAGTTGCCCTCGATACGTAACTATTAGCTATCTGCGGAACATTAGCACAATTAGATGAAGGATTCACAGTCGTTACACCATTTGCTAGAAAATTTAGAATAATAAAATAAATCAAAGTCTGTATTAGCTATTTTCACAAATTACCAAGACACACAGGCTGTGCTGACCAAACTCCATTATTACAAGTCATTACTGAATTACCAACAAGATTATACGGGGGTGTACACATATAAGTAATGGTCGCTCCCGATAGCGCTTGAATACCGGTAGGTGTCATAATACCAGACCAAGTGCTTGCATAACCATTTGCTATACTCAAGAGATTTGAGCTGTACGAACAAGTTGCTGCACTATTAGAAGACATAGTTGTTGTCTGTGTATTTGACACACAATTGGGATATGGACTCCATACACCACTTGAAGAACATGTTAAATTCAAGCTACCACCAGTATTTGTGTAACCAGTTACACAAGCAAACACAATATAAGAGCCACTCAGAACGATGCTTGTGTTTTGAGAAGTCTGCATCAGCTGACTTTGACCAGTAGTCATTAAACCAGTTGCTTTCGATACGAAGCTTTGCAATGTCGAAAACAAACACCCGCCAGTGCCTTCAATAGAACATAGACGCAAGTAATCATACTCATACATCTGAACAACCATACTTACTTAAGCAGCGTGGTTTAGTGGACCAAACGCCATTATTACAAACGTATAAACTACCAACAGTTGAATCGAGTGCAAAACCAGGCACGCACGCAAATTGAGCCCACCCTGTAACATATTTAATAAGATTTTCTGAAACGTGAATTTAATATGATTACCCGTTGCCGTGTTGCTTGATGTATACGATAGTGATACATTGGAAGCATATCCATTCGTAATATTTAGCGTTGTAGCGTCGAAAGCACAAGACACACGATTATTATTATTAGACATTGTAGTAGTAGTAGTAAGTGATCCACCACCACTAGTATTCAATACGCAATTAGGAAATGGGCTCCATGCACTATTTGAAGTACATGTTAAATTCAAGCTACCACCAGTATTTGTGTAACCAGTCATACAAGCGAACACAATATAAGAGCCGCTCAGAACGGTGCTTGTGTTTTGTGGAAGCTGCATCAGTTGACTTTGACCAGTAGTCATTATACCAGTTGCATTTGATACGAAGCTTTGCAATGTCGAGAACAAACATCGACCAGTCACTTTGCAAAATTAATAAATAAAACAATTTGAACATCCACAAATTACTGAGTGTGATAAAAGCTGAGCAGTGTGATCTTTCATAGATATTTGAAAAGAAAAATCAAAATTAATAGGTCTCCTTGAAAAAATTAGCCTATAGCAGACAAGTGTTACGAATGTATTAGATGAATCACGACTTCTATGTGTTGATAGCTGTCTCTTTAAAAATAGAATTGATTGGGCCTTGTTCTGGCATCATACGGCTAGCATCGTGATAAATGTCTTTTTTTTCATACAAGAAAAAAAAGAAATAAGAACCGAATAAGAGAATGTCAAATTATTTAAAAGCACCAGCTGAAGCTGGAAGCCAAGATAATAATTCCAAAAATAATATCTTATTATACATGTTAGGAATCACTGTCATGATACGAGACAAATGTATATTTGGTCATTCTATTTCTCTTTTTTTGAGAAGACAATGTTTTTGTAAAAGCGTTGAAGTCAGACAATCACCTTAAGGTTTCATCCATTCTTCTGTACTACATTTGGAAACGAACCAGAAGACTGTTCCCCTATTTTCATGTTTAGCTTCGAAACTGTTTCGCTTTGACTCCAGATCTCCAAAAAGGATCCTTTTAGAAATCTTATGCGAAAATTCGTTTGGAAAAATAGTAAAATCGAGTCGGAAACTTCAGAACAGCGAACCAAGACCAGAACTAATGCCAGACACAAAATTAAACTTATAATAAAATATAACCGCATCTGTTTATTTTATTTAAGTTTCCTTATCTTTCGTACCAAGGATTATCTTGCGATAAAATAAAATCCATGATTTCTAGAGATTTCAGTTCTCTTCTAATTAAAATTAAGACGACATACAAAATCTTTAAGTTTGCTAAATCATTAAACTTTCTAAAAATGGCATGATACTTTTATTTTAAGTTTTCGATTTAGCATCACATATTCGATGGACACCAAGAATAGACTTACTCAGACATTGTGGTTTAGTAGACCAGGCCCCATTATTACAAATATATAAATTGCCAACCATTGGATCAAGTGCATAACCAGGCATACATGCAAATTGAATCCATCCTATAACATATTCAATAGGATTCTGTCGAAGTATCACTGTAATATACTTACCAGTTGCCAAGTTATTCGATGTATATGATATTGATGCGTTAGAAGAATATCCATTCGCAATACTTAACATTGTAGTGTTGAAAGCACAATATAGACCATTACTATTAGACATTGCAGAAGTAGTAAGAGATCCACCACCACCACCACCACCAGTATTCAATACGCAATTGGGAAATGGGCTCCATGAACCCTTTGAAGAACATGTAACATTCAAATTGCCCCCAATATTGGTGTAACCGGCTATACACGCAAGCACAATATAAGAACTATTGATAACTGAGCTTGTATCTTGTGGAAGTTGCATCAGTAGACTTTCACCAGTAGTTACCAAACCAGTTGCATTCGACACGAAATTTTGTAATGTCGAAAACAAGCACCGACCCGTTACTTGGAGAAAATGAATGTGTTCAATAATGAATATGCATGCAAACTACTCCACTTACTTAAGCAACGTGGTTGAGCGGACCAAACACCATTATTACAAATGTATAAACTACCAATAGTTGAGTCGAGCACATAACCAGGCGTGCACGCAAATTGAACCCATCCTGCAACATATTTAATAAGATTTTCTGAAATGTGAATGTAATATGATTACCTGTTACCGTGTTACTCGATGTAGGCGATAGTGATACATTAGATCGATATCCATTATTAATAGTAAACATCGTTTGGTTGAATGGACAAGGTACATTATTATTTGTAAGCAACGGATTATTATTCATAGTACCACTGGCGCTCATCATAGTACACGTCGGAAATGTTGTCCATGCATCACCGATACATGTTATATTAAGCTGACCACTTGATAGGGTATATCCACTGTTACATACCAACGGTATATAGGATCCAGGTGATACATAATTATTATCAGTTGCATCCGGTACTAAACTATATGTACCATTGATAGAAATCGTCTGTGCAATTGTTGTATTCTGGATGAAAGCAAATAACGGCGCTGAAGGACATTTACCTTTTTTCAATAAAAGATTATTTGTTTTTTCAAAGGAAAATGAATATTATAATTATTACCATAGCATACTATGAACAAGGTTGCAAAAATTGTANATAAACGAAACAAATACATGCTTCGAAAATAGAAAAATATTCAAGCAAAATACTCGTTTCAATATTCTATGATATATATATTAAAGATGAAAATGAATAACAACGCAAATCTGAAGCAATCGTTTGATCGCAGAAATGCACAAGTGTTTATAATGGCCATTATATTTTTTCGACGAGAATAAAACTTAGACGTGGGAGATTGAAAAACGATATTGAATATCACCCTATTCAGCGAAGAATTAGATGATCTGTACGCATCAAATTTTAGAGTTATCAAATTCATCTATAATAAACTGACTCATTATATAGAATTAAAAAACAAAGAATATTCCATCTTTCACATATCACGCTAAAAAAAAGAAAATTTTCTTCTATTCAACAACAGGGATCCATTAGTATGCCTAGTTGTTTTATTAAACGTTTCATCCCCTGGTATTCTCTAGAACTTTTAAATAAAGAATATTGGTACAAAACAATGATTACTAAATTTGATAGAAAACGCAACGAGCCAAATACAAGGACAGCAAAATACACGCTGAAAGGACAAACATGAAGGATGTCTAGTTAATGATCAAAATATACTTGACAATAATTTACTTTTATTAAAGAAAGACCAATGAAATTCTCATTAAAATAATCATCAAATAATTTTGAAATCCACAAGCAATTTATTTTGAAATAGACATAAAATAAGCGGAAATCTTTTTTCCCTATGCAACAAAATAAATATTAATTCTTTAAACATTTTCAATCGGACTTGATTTTTCGTACGATTAAAAACGAACGAAAATATTATGTTTCGATTATTTATATATCATTGTTAAATTGTTTTGAACCATTCAAAATGAAAATAGTTCATGCATCATGTTTATATACACACGTTCAAGGTCATCATCTTTTTCTTTCTACTATTTGTATCATTCTCATCCGATTATAATTTACACAATTATCGGCAGATGCACACCATTGAATCAATAATAAACATAGTAACTAGGCATTGCTGATGGTATTGAAAACGAAAATAATAATGAAACAAATAATTCACATGATTGTAGGTGGCCTTCGGTTCTAATCAATATTAAAAGTTAATAATGAAATAAGACTCTTCATATTGTTATAGCTTCATGATACAGAGAAAAAAATTTACAAATAATTTTTTCTTTCACGATTTTTCCCTTCAAGGTAACTATGTAAACAGTCTTACTCTGTTTTTAGTAAAGTGTATACATGAGCAAAGAAAAAAACGTATCATAGGAAGCAACTACCATTAAAGGACATGCATATATATGTGTAGGTAGATAAAATGCAAAACACTTTATTACGTTTTCTTTTCTGTTTAATCGATGTACGATATCATTGTATTGTGTACGATCGTGACAAGAGACAATTTTCTTTCGAGCAGTTTTTGGAAAAAAAAGAGAACATACATATTTTCAACAGTATCGCGTTCTAGATGTATAATAAAGAAAGACTAATTTAATAGCACAATGTCTTTACAAGATGTATCAAATGATTCATCAGTGATGAACTGGCTTCACCAGGCTGGCCATGGACATTTAGTCGCAGATCAGCATCGTTCTGCTGTAATGTCGCCATCGACATCGGCACCAAGAGTTACTCATAATTATGATAATACGGATCTTTATGGTGATTTATATAATGGTGCTGAAGCGCATGCACAAGCCGACCATTTGCATGGTCAATCATATGGCACTCAATATAGACATGAAGATTTTGTTTCATCTCCAACACAATTTCTTGCACCTTATTCACATCAACAACCATATGATGCTGATATTGAAGTAAGCCAATGAAATTAAAATAAATATTGATTATTTTTAATTGAATTTTGGTTTTGTTTTGATAAACTTATAGAATCTGAAACGTGATCCAAATACTCGTATTGTACAACAGCCGGCACAAAATAATGTTGAATACAAACAACGAGTAATTAATATTCGTTTTTTATTTATGAAAGCAGTATTAATTTTTGATAATAGATTTTTGTACGATATTTACAACCTCCAACTCCACCTGTAAGTGGATCAATTATTATTCGAGAAAAACAGCTGCCTCAACCACCTCCTGATTCACCTCTTGTAATTGAATGTACTTATCAAATACTAAATGATAATTTTATTGTATATAGATTATCAGACGCCCTCCACCGCCGCCACCTCCAACTCCACCACCAGTTGTTATTCGTGAAGTTTGTATAGACTGTTTTTGTATTTATTTATTTCAATTATTTCTCTATAGCGTCCACCCCTAATTCCACCACCTCAACCAACTACTATTATCAATAAAATAATTCCAGCTCCACCAAAACCTCCACGTCAAGTAATCATTGAACAATATCCTCCACTACCAACCAAACCGCAAAACGTTATTATAGAAAAATGGCTTCCAGTAGCACCGCGCCAACGACGTGTTATTTATGAACGTGCACCCCCTTCTATGATTCAACAACCGAGACCACCCCTTGTTGTTCAACATGCTCAACCACAAGTAAGAGTTCATCGTGAAATTTTCACTGACCCTTGTCCAAAACGTCCTTGTCAACAAGTAGCACAAGTTTGTGGTTGCCAGCAAAGTTGTTCAACAGTAAATATCGAAATTTCAAATCGAATTTTGTTTTTCCCTTCTGTTTTTATTATTTATTCAGGTATGCCCTTCATCTCTTACTTCATATAATCCACATTCTATAATACAACCCGCTTATGGTGGTATGAGTTATCCTCAATCGGGCGTTGTTGTTATGCAAAGTGGAGCAACGAATGCCATATCTTCGTCATCTTATGGAATGCCCTATAGTTGCGTATGTCATTCGCAGACAATCGCCGGGTTAGGTGGATACGGTGGTAGTATAACAACTGTGCCAACTGTAGGTCATTCTTGTGAACAGTCAATGGTCTATCAAGTACCTGGTAAGGGAGAAATTTTTTTAACAAGAAAAATAAAAAGACAGCTGACAATATATATTTTTTCTTCTACATAGGAAATGTTCCGATCGAAAATGTTCTTCGCCAATTTGGTATTGAACCCGGCAATATTCAACATCCAGGATATTTTTGATCAAATATTAGCACATCATAGTGACAGGTGGCCGCTGACATTATCATTGCATGTTTTGTATGCTCATTTATTTTGCTTATTAAATGCTCTTACTAATAAGGATTGATAAATTTTATTATTTGAAATTTATCCATGTTTAAAAAGAAAAAATAGAATAAATTTAGATTTGTAGAAATAGTGATAATTAATGAGAATGCAAAAAACAAGACAATCATGCTGATTCATGAATGTTCTAAGACTACTGGGATGTGTCGCACACAGTGAACCGTGGCATTCGAGTCTATCAGATTGATCCGAGCTCAAATTAAGTTCTGATTTGAAATTAATCTTTTGAATCATTTTCTCAATAAAAATAGCCAATAGAAAATGAGAAAATATTATTTTTCAATTACTTTCGGCTATCATCACGATAAATCTAGTCTTGAATTTTGATCTAAAACAAAACTCTTTCTCAGGATGAATTCATATTTATCTTATCTTCTAACTGAAAATCAAGACTATAAAAGAAGATATTTTTTCATCTGTTTTTTTTTAAGAATAGATAATGAAAACGCACAATTTTTTAAACTTTTTCTTATACACAATATGTTCGAATATTAGTTAAAGCATGTTGTTCAGGTAGAGGCATTGGATTTAACATGGACATTGAATTTGATTATGCTCGCGTTTTCATGACTTTGGAATAGAATGAATTTGAATTTTGTACAGTCGACAACAATGGTAGGCCAGGATAAGGTGGTGGTTCATAAAAGTCATTTATTGGTATTGAAGTTGGGTCGAACTGATCATATGATGGTGGTAAATCATTGATATCAGATGTCGATGTAACATTTGAACGAGAAAGATCTAATCTAGGCGATGGCTGCTCTATATTAGACGATAGTCGATTTGTATTTGTATTGAATCTTTTATTAGTATAGAAGAATAGGAATTTTGAAGAATTTTTACGAATTAAATAAATAAGAGTAGAAATAATTGAAAAAAATACTAATATACTAATAGCTAAACAAGCTGAATATCGAAGTGCATCGAAATGATTTGTTAATATCAATGATTCACTGGTAGAACTAATATCAAGAGGAATTGTACTATCTAAAAAACATCAGAACGAAGAAATTTCTCAAGAAAATAATATCGTATTCTACTAACTATGTCCTTGTATGTACTGTTCACAAGCTCGCATATTTTGATAGGTTAAACAAGTAATACGGCCATAAATTGTACACGCAACTCTACAACTAACATTATTTCCTTGTCGACAAGCATAAAAATCACCTTGGCAATAACCTAAAAATAAAAAAATATTCATTTAAACTAGAAAAAAAATTTGTTCTTTTCGTTTTAGTGTAATTTACATTGTTGCTCATCGGAACCATCGGCACATTGATTATAACCGTCACAAACGAATGTCCATGATATATTTTGACCATTTTTACAAGCAAAAAATGAATTCATTTTTACGACTGTAAGGTCTTAATTAACGGTGTATGTTTAAAAAGGACGTACTTTAATATTATAGTTCAATGGCGTAGATAAGTGTTGAGCAATTTTATTTTTGACGACACGAACAGAATAGTGATGTAAACAGAATAGAACAGAGAAAGAAAAACAAACAAACATGAAAGAATAATACATATATAATGCACGTGATAAGTCTATTGCGTCATAATGATAATGACAATTCTCATTGGAGACGGTAGTTAGCGCTATCTATGACACTAACAACGACAAGAGTAGTACTAGAATAAAAACTTGTCATTTTGATTTTGTATTGATAAGGATAACAAAAAAAAAACAAAGAAATTCTAACTAATTTACCAAGTGTTAAATCCCTTATGTTAACGTAAACTATTCTAATATGATTTATTTGAAAAGAAATTAATTGATTCCATACTTCTTCTCTTTTTTTCGCTCACGTAACAAGAGGACCTTATGAATATAAAACGATTGATTCTATTCTTTCTTCTCACTTCATATAAATGCAATCGTTACTTTTTTTTATTGAACAATAAAAAAAGACGAAGTTATATCTCCGAAAATAAAATGTGGATATTGAACTATTCAAGAGATATACGACATTATGAAATGTATTATTAGAACAAAAAACAGAAAGAGAAAAAACAATTTCTCTTTCTGTTATACTATTTAGACATTAAATCATTCACTTTCTCTAGATGAACCATGTATAACGATGATAGCGAGATTTCATCATGCAGTTCTAAAAACAAAATTGTAGTTACAAGTGATCGTGTATCACAATAGGTGCTACCGTGAAAAGAGAACTGTTACTTCTATTTATTGCTTTTAAAACAATGACATAAAAGAAAAAGCTGTTAGCGCAATCCCTTTGGGATTAAAAGTGTGAAACACGATGAAACTTCTTTTCTGGAATTCGTCTATTACTGTCACTGGTGGTCTCTGGAGCTTCTCTATTACAGTCTGTATTATGATGTATGGAGTCTCTAGAAACCAACACAGACCGTGACAGAGAGACCTCAGAAACCATCACAGACCGGGACAGAGACCTCAGAAACTATCACAGACCGGGACAGAGAAATTAATTAATTAATCAGTTAACTAATTAATTAATTTCTCTGTCCCTGTCTGTGGGGTGGGCCGGGAGGTGGGTCCAAATTTCTACCCTATATACTTCAACACTCCTTTCAGATCGTGTTTCACAAAAGGAGAAGTCACAAAATTGGGACAGAAGCTCTCCTCTTTTTTTTTCTCGCTCGTCTCATTTTTCTAATGGCTTCATCGTCTATACGAAAGTTAAACTGAGCAAACGGTTCATAGTTGATTTTTTGACACTAAATATTTGATAACAACAATTATTATCATCGAAGATTTCTATGAAAAATTAGTCTTTAAACATCATTGCTTTTCTTGTTAGTCTCGCGATTCTACTCGTCTTTGTTTCTCTGTATTCCTATCGAAATCAAATTTATAGAGAAAAGAAAAAAGAATTCTAATCAACACGATTGTATGATTAGAAGCTGAAAGAAAGAAGAAAAGAAAAAAAAGAAGAGGAAATCTAAGTGTCCGATTACGGTGTACGTGTTCTATGTTCTGTCTATATAAAAAGAAGTCTAATCTTTTTTGATATCACAAGGACACTTCTCAACTCATCGGCCGAATTATGAATTGAAATAGACAATAAGTTTAAAACATCAAAACATGAACAACACAGCGATTCTTGAAATCAAGGAATGAATACAAAACAAAATATATTATCCTTTTTTTCTTTGACACAATATTCTTTTTAATTCTTTTTTTCATACCAATATTGAATGTCTTCTATGCTCACTTCGGAACCACTTTGATCTCATCGAAATTCGAATCAATAAAACTTACAATTAGGTAGAAGATTGATTATCTAACATACGTCCCAATATGTAGGTACAGATAAGATATGTTTATAAGTTAGAAGAGTAGTCTCAAGAATATTTGACATGTCCTAAAAGAGCCACATAAATGACGAATGAAAACATTGTAAATTCAAACAAATCAAGAATATCCAGACGGCCTTTTGAATTTTAATAGTTATCAGACGAGATTAAGTTCTTTTCTTTTTCTTATCGATTTATTAAGGTATTTGATATTGCAGACAAGGATGATCTTTATTATAAATCTGTTAAAAATTCTATATTTAACTTTTTTTCTTTTCCTTTGATAAAAAAGCTGTTAGCGCAATCTCTGTAGGATTAAAATGTGAAACACGATGAAACTCCTTTTCTGGAATCCGTTTATCACGATCAGTCATGGTATGTGGAGCTTCTCTGTTACGGCCTGTATTATGATGTATGGAGTCTCTAGAAACCATCACAGACCGTTACAGAGACCTCAGAAACCGTTACAGATAATTCAAAAACCATCACAGACCGCTACAGAGAATTCAGAAACCATCACAACCGTTACAAAAAAATTAATTATGTAATTAATTAATTTTTCTGTAACGGTATGTAGGGGGGGGGGAGTGCAAAATTTCTAGCCTAAACACTTTAACACTCCTTTCAGGTCGTGTTTCGCAAGATAAAGGAATAGAAAATATTTTTCAGTGAAAGTACAGAAAATTAAACCAAAAAAAAAAAATAGCCAATACCCAAATCATCTCGAATACGATTATTCGTAGGTCCCCTTTGCTTGCTTAAAAAATGGAAAGTGTCGACAATCATTTTCTATCTCAGGAAATAATAAAAAGAAACGAAAAAAATAATGCGCGAAATTGCTATTTTCTATTTTATTTATGTCGGATGCATTGAAACTCGAAGCATCATTAGGTAATTTTTTTTCGAAAGTCTAAAATTAAATTAATAATAAATTCATTGCAACCCATAGATAATGATAAAATCGAAGAGTCGGATAAAAATAAATCATTAGATAAAATTCAAATAATTGCAAATCGTTTCATAACAATAAAACGTTTAGGTCGTGGTGGATTTGGTGAAGTATATTTGATTATTTTTAATCATTCTATAGTTTTATTTTCTCTGCTAAATTAAGGTTTATTTAGCTAAAGATAAAAATCAAAACGATTTATTAGTTGCTATTAAATTTGAAAACACGAATATTTCACGTCCACAATTATCCATTGAAAAATATGTTTTTGATATTATGTATGAAAGTATTTATATTCCAAAAATGCTTTATTTTGGTATTCATAATGAATATACTGTTCTTGCTATGGATTTATTAGGACCATCAGTTGAAGATTTATTGAATTTTTGTGGACGAAAATTTTCTTTAAAAACCATTTGTATGATTATTGAACAAATTCTACGTGCTATTGAAGCATTACATAATCGTTCACTCATTCATCGAGATTTGAAACCTGATAGTGAGCATAGAAAACGATAGGATTTATTGCTTTAGTGTGTATCAAATAGATTTTTTATTTGGTCTTGGTATAAAGTCGCATACAGTACATTTAATTGATTTTGGTTTATCGAAAAATTATCGTCATCCATTGACATTTGAACATATTTTCTATCGAACTGGTAAAACTTTAACTGGTACAGCACGTTATTGTTCATTATATACTCATCATGGAATGGAACAGTCAAGACGTGATGATATTGAATGTTTATCTTATATAATTATTTATTTAGCTAAAGGTTTTCTACCTTGGATGTCAATAAAAAATTCGAATAGAAGAAAACGTAATGAAAAATTAATGGAAATAAAAGAAAGTGTAACATCGAAAGAACTTTGTGCTAATTTACCATATGAATTTGAATTATTTTATAAATATTCCAGAACATTATCATATACACAAAGACCAGATTATGGATATTTAAGACATTTACTGATGGGACTAATTAATCGACTTAAAGAAAAATTTGATTATATTTATGATTGGCATCTAATGGTTAAATTGTTCAAAGAGAATTTAGAGGCTGGAAGACCTATTCTACATATTAAAAAAGAAATGATTTAGTTAGATTCGATTAAATATTTATATGAAAAAGCCCGGGGATACACATAGAAATATCATACAAAAAATGATGATAATGCAGTTTGTTTGAAAGTCATTTATCAAAGAATAGTCACAAAAAAATGCGTAAATCGAAAATCTATCGCAATTATTGCAGCATTTCGAACAGAGATTTTCCCATTGCACTCATTGTCGTTGTGTCTTACAGATATTTACGAATTGCTTTTCATCATTCAAAAATTGTTTTAAATTGTTGTCTCAATGTCCATTAAATGTAAGATTTAGAACACAAATATTTATTTGCACGGAAATCTAACTTCGCAATTTTTTATGTTTACAAGCATGACTAAGTTATTCAATTTTTTACAATAAACATTGAGTGTCTTTCTGGATTTGTGAAAAATTTAGAAAAAAAAGTCTGGTCCTAGTTTTCATCGAGTGGTAGGAGACACAGATACAGTTTCTCTAAGAAACATCAATTAGAATACTATCACTATGTACGACGATACTAGTTTGATATTCTAACTATCACGCAGTGGACGATAGAATTATTAAAAGAAGGACATATTATTGAAATTTTCAATTTCAGAAATGTCGAGAGAGAATTCTTTGTCCAAGGTTTTTTTCTTTACGAAGCATTACTTCAGTAGTATCAGCGCTTTGTTGAATGACTTATAAGCGTTAATAAGTAATGGAATTTGTAGTCTGACAACGATGATCTAACATGTTTATGGCGACCTCTATATACAGTACCACAAACGTTATCTAAGTATTGGATAAGTAAAAACTATAAGAAAATAAACAAACAAGAGGTCCCAAACTTGTTTTTCTTGCGCTTTGTATTCTTATATAATTGGGCTACAGTCTTTGTACTTCAGCATTTTTGAAAAATTTTTCTAGTATTGATAAAAAATTTGTGATAAAAAAATGGAATTTCAGTTTTTCCTGATAGAATGTTACTATGATTCGTATTATTTCATGTATTAAAAAACCTGGTCGCCACATTTTTCTACACTATCATTCGATTCATTCCAACAAAATAATGCCGACCAATGTGGTTGAGATTAATGACAATAATCTAATAGATAATTGTATTTCAATTTTAAAACAGGATGGGGTTTTAGCTGTACCAACAGATACAATTTATGGTCTTGCGACATTAGTGAATAGTGAGAAAGGTGTTCGTAAAATCTATGAAATTAAAGGTCGATCATTTACGAAACCTTTAGCTATATCTATTGGTACTATCGATGATTTGTTTACTTGGTCAAAACCAACTCTTACCAAAGAGCAATTATCTACTGGCGATCTTCTTCCTGGACCAGTAACACTTATGTTTGAAAGACAATCCATACTACCTTCATATTTCAATCCAGATACAAACAAAGTCGCTCTTCGTATTCCCAATTATCAATTCATGATTGAATTAGCTCAACGTTTACAAGAACCTATTGCTTTAACCAGTGCAAATATATCGAATGAGCCAAGTTCAGTTTGTATACAAGAATTTGAAGAATTATGGTCACAAATTGATCTAGTAATTAATGGTGGTTTATTAGCATCGAACGATCGATATGGCTCAACCATTGTTGATTTATCTGAAAAGGGCTATTTTAATATACAACGGCAAGGAATCGATTGTGAACGTATCATAAAATATTTAAAAGAACGTTGCCAATTAAAAGAGAAGAATGTTGTTTTTTGATGTAAAAGTTTTTGTTTTTAATTCACAAAAGAAAGAAAAACAAGTTTCACATGTTTTCATCGATCATTGTTAAATATGTTTTTGTTCAAGATTGATTCAATTTATATCACTTCAAGACAAACAGAATTTCTTTTCCGTTGATTTCAATAGTGTTGAGATTAAAATCTATCATACTTTCGAACGGCTCCTTTTGTATTTCAGAACATTTTAAAAAACATCATCAAATTATGACAGTTGAAAATCACTTGAGTATTTGTTTATGGCTCCTACTCTGACACGTGGCCATTGATTCTGCTAGTTTTATATTAAAATCAAATAGGCGTTTATCATAGATGTATCTAAAGATAGCAAGAACAAAGCGATCTAATCTGTTCACAATAAACCAAACCCTAATGTATTCCAGAATAGAATAAGACTTGAGCGTTAGGGAAACTCTGAACACACGCATTAGTAGTAGCTTTTTTTCTCTATATCTATGTAAACATGTCCTTAAAAGATTAATATTTAAATAATATCAAACAATGTGTAAGTCGAATTCACAATTTCCCCTTACCGGATTATAACTAATAATTTCTTTTAGATTGAAATAATGTCTTCATCAAAACTTGAACATTTAGCTAATGAAATTCTCTTGGAAATTTTCGACTATCTCCTCCCCATTGATTTAATTCATGCATTCGATATGCTTAATGAACGTATAAAAAATTTAATTATTCAACGTCGAATGCATGTTGATTTATCGGCTAACTTATCTTTCAATGATTTTAATGAATATTGTTCAAAAATATGTTTTCACTATTCATCGTGCATTTATTCAGTTCGTTTATCAAATGTAGAAACATGCGGCGGAATTAAATTATTTTTCACGAAATTTTCACAAATTGATATAACATTTCCTAACCTACGTACAATGTCATTTACGGAACCGAACGAAATGGATTATAAACAAATTGTTAAATTAAAACATTTAACATCGATTCATCTTAAATGTTATAAAATGTCCGAACAAAAAATTCATCTTGGTCTTCTATTTGATATTCCATATTTAGAAACGTAAGAAAAAGTTCAATACAATAATTTTGAACAATAAAAATAATAAAACGAAGAATTTTTACTATACAGATGTGTTCTTGGATATGATGACGCTTTGCCTATACACAAACTTCGACCCAATTCTCATCTCAATCTTCTTATTCTCGATAGTTTTTATATAAATGATCTTCATACTCTATTTCATTTCTATCCTTCTCTTCGACATCTTACTATTAATCGACTTGTTGTTAATTTTCATGGATTTTTACCACCATTGAATCGCTCGTTTGAAACTCTTCGTACGCTTAAACTCAATTGTGTTTATACAGTTCGTTCTGATTATGTAGCGCATATACTTTCGATTTTGCCACAACTTACTCGATTTACAATAGTTGCGATTGGAATCGATTTTTTAAGCTCAAAAAAATGGTTAGAAATATTAGCAACATTAGAAAGATTACGTTTTCTTACACTCGATATTAAAGCTGTATCAGTGACATCCAATAATGAAATTTCGTCATCGTTTCTAACTGAGTTTTGGCGTCAATGGCATGTAGCTGTGGATTATTCACAAGATAATAATAAATTTCATCTATTCACGGTGCCATATCGTCGTCTTTCGTTTATTAGTACAATACATTGTTTACCTGTAATTGAAGTACCACATAATGCCTTTAGTTCAGTGACTGATATTTACTTGAAAACGAATATCCCCATGCAGGTAATTGAAAAGGAAACGTGACGGATTTCAGAAGGAAATTTGTTTTGATTTTAGATTCAAAGTCAACGAGTATATCCGAATGTACGTGCTCTTCAGATATATCAAAATGCAATCGTTCCAGTCAATTATTCAACGTTATTACTACAACTTCAATCAATGCTGCATTTAAATAGATTAGTTCATTTGGAACTTTTTATTCCGTTACCTACATCCAGTTTTCTTGTTCTATTAAAATCTACACCATGTTTACGAAATTTCAAAACTGATTATGATATTCTAACGGTAAATTCTACTCCATGCTATGTCTTAGAGATATGCAATTCGGGAGGGAGACGCATAAAAATTTATGGATAGCAGAGGTCGTAGATTTGAGTTCGAAAATAGTTGACTTAAGCAACTGTACGCGATGACCGATATGTGATAAAGAAATCCAGGTGATTCTGTAAACAAAATGATTGTATTATTCTTCCTAAATTAAACTAATTTAGAAGTAAGATGTTCGTGCCATAATAGCGGAACATTAATTAAATGATCACGCAAGTATGAGTTAGGACTTTGAAATTTCTGACTAGATTTTCTTGTTTGAGCAACACATTCGATTTGTTCGAGTAAAATCGAACTGACGATAAATTACACTGAAGAAAATTGAAACTATATCAAAAAAAAATATATCGATTGTAAAAACTCTAGTAAATTATTTTAATTCTTTACTTTTTAGACTGTAACAGATCGTCTTCAGAATAAAGATGTATGTGCTCAGTTACATGATAAACTTGAAAAATTTGTTTTACGTCGTGGTATTCTACCAATTGTTGATCATAATTGTTTTCTTGAAATATTTTCCAATTTGAAACACTTGCAAATTAATTTAAATACTATTTATGATTTACGGCAAATTGCTGGTAAATTTATTAAAAACATGACTAATCTGTTAACATTAAATATATTGCTTACCGGCACTAATGAACCAAACGATACACTTCAATGGGAAGGTATTGTTAACAATGTCAGCTATGAAATAGCTAAACGACATATTAAAATTTGGAAATAATCTCAAGTTTTACTATTTGTTTTTCTTTTCTTTTTTGTATGCGTATGTTAATTAATTTTGCACTTAATTTTCGTGTAATATAAGATGAGATAAACATAGTTTACTGTTCGATACCGACGCTGAAAAACAATTGCGTCAAAATTCAATATAATTATTTCATGCGTTTTGTTAATTTCATATTAGGCTATGAATAGAAAAGATCTAATTTCGATTCTTAAATATCATATCTCATTTATTTTTATTCGTCAAGCTTTATGAAGATTATGGTTAAGCAAACTATTGTGATGTAGTTTAGTAGTATGCACATTGATTTTTGAATAGTGATATGAGGAAGATCCGTGTGATGGATTTTGCTCGATTTAATGTATCGATCTAAAATGTGGTCAGTTCATTGAAGAATTAAATAGTGATGAAATAAATTTAAAATAGACAAGGCTATGATGACTCTGGCTGCATCAAAAAGCGATTGATTCTATTCATCTCTAAGTTACACACGCAAAAAGAAATGTTTAATATTATGATTTTATTTTTAGTTTCAATATTCATCTTTCTTTTTCACCTTCGCGCCTTGTGAGGAAATATCCATCGGAGAATGTTCATGCAGTAAGAAAAGAAAATTTCCTCTACTATTGAATATCAAGTTTGTAAATGTTCATCTTCCATCAATCGTCTAAATTCTCATATTTTCTATTACAATATAAAAATAAGATATTCTTGCTGGAAACATTTTTGGGTGAAGAACAATTTTTGTACGAGAAAATTACTCCCGGCCATTTTTAATATTATTCATACTCACACTAATTGCATAGTCATGACACAATCAGAAAGAAATGCATCTGAAGTTATGTTGGCCATAGTTTCATCGCATTTCTGTTTTGTTCTTTTATATAAATTCTAATATCGATAGTCCTTGATTAATGATAATTAATCATAGTTATGAAATATATTTGGTTTTGCATACTAACATTATTATTCGTTCTTTACTTACGACATGTTATTTTTGATGTGTAAAACCAGTCAACTATGAAACAAATCGTCATTTTGTATGGGCATATTTATATAGATTGCTTTCAATGTTTTCGATACATTTATTTTCATAAATAACTACACACCGAATGTCTTCACTTTCTGACGAACAACTTAAAAAAGAATTTCTTCGAATGGATAAAGACAATGATGGTTCAATAACCATTGATGAATTAAAAAATTATTATAAGCCAATGCAAGAAATGATTGGCGTTTCACCACAAATGGCCGAACAAGAAATTCAAGGTTTAATCAAACGACTTGATGTTGATAATAGTGGTACAATCAGTTTCGAAGGTAAACATACTCGTTCAGTGAATTATGATTGCTTACTTTGGTTCTTTTGTTGTTTTTAGAATTCAAATTATTTTGTACAAGACGCTAAATGGATAAATGGCTCTATAAACATTTATATTTTCGCAACAGAAAAGAACGTTAACAAACTGAAACAGCATAATATTTTTTGTTCTATTTATATGTTTATACCAAAGCAAAGATTGAATAAAAGAAAAAAAAATTTGTTTTTTGTTTTTTTGTGTTCGATTACCAAACAGGTATCCATGGTGCACGTAATTGCGCTTTCTTATATTGTCTTTTGTTCTTATTTGTCCGTTGCTCATATTCTTCATCGTCATCAGTTTGAGTTTGATAACCATTATCCCATGCACCCGAACGTGCACTTTTGTTAACAGGATAGCGTTCCTATAAATAAATACATAATTATATATGTTAACAATTCACTATAGCAAAAGTAAAAATAATTACTAAAGATTTTGGTTTCACTGCGGCACTCGGTTGTCGTCGATCAAGATGAGGTCGTGTTTCATAGATGGGTTGTCTTGGTTTTGTTTCCGAACGGCTATTTGATATAACAGGTAATGGATTGTTATTTGAATTTCGGCCACGATATGGTTTCTGTGTTCGATATGCATAGGGTGAACGATAGTCAGGTAATTGTAATGGTTCATTTTGTATTGATGCATTAGATTTACTCTGTACATTTTCTGAGCCTGTATAAAGCAGAGCTGATGGCTGAGACATTGGTGGACGTGCACGAATTGGCTCATCAATTACAGGAACTACTAATGCTTCTGATTTTGGATATGTTCGTTCTAAAAATTTCAATGTTTGAAATTATTTTTGTAAACTTCAAAATAATTATCAACCTTTCAGAAGAGGTTCTTGCTTAGTTTTTATTATTGGGTAGGATACAGGTTCGTCATGAATCATGTCTGGCTTTCGTTCGAAACTACGATTAGTACGGTCAGTAATAATTATTGCCGGTGGAGTTTGTTTTGCTGCAGGTGGCCTAAATCAATTGAAAGAAAAAAGTCAAATGAGACATCTATTTACTGTAGAAATGGTAATACATACTTTGGTTGAGGTTTCGTAACTGTATTTGATTCACCAATTAATGCATAAATTGTAGGTTTTGAACTTGGATATTGTTGTTCTGCTCGAATTATATTACGATCATTTCTTGCGGTGGCCATAGCAGCATCTGTTGATGAATTCGTTATTATGCGTGGTGAACTATTTTCTTTTGGTCTGTATTTTTCAATTGGTGTGTCACCTACAATCGTATATAATATTGGTGCTGGACCATTCGAATCAGGTAGATCAACTTGTATACCTCGGGATGTACGTGCTGGCCTGTCGACGATTGAATAAATATTTGGCGATGGTCGTGAATATTGATCAGTTGGCTCTTCAATTCTTCTCTTAGGATTGGAACTACTAGCCAATGAATACAATGTAGGAGATTTGTTACTGATTTGATCCGGCATTTCTGAACTGTTAGCACTTATATCTACAGTTGAAGGACGTTGTCGACTAACTAATGAATAGATAGTTGCGACTGGCGACTGTTGATTGGCAGATATTGATGGATCAGCCATTGGAGTAGGTCTTGCATTAGGAAGTGTATAAAGGATGGCTTGTGGCATAACTTTGGGTGCAAGAAAAACAGTTGGTGCACCTGATTGTATTTGTTCTTCAACGGGAAATTTCGTTTGCCGATCTAATATGTATTATAGAATCATTTTTGAAACATTGAACATGTAATAACATACTTCGTTTTTTAATCGGCTGTTCATCTGCTGGTATCGAATCTAAGTAATAAACATTTGGTTCAGTCGTTTTTGGTAATGCTTTTGATGGCATTGGTTGATTTCGAGTTTCAAGTACGTACATTGAAGTGGACTGTATTGATTTTGTTGGTGATGGCTGATCAGCTATTAGTGTATATCGATTTGAGTAGTCACCTTCAATATTTCCAAGCACAAATTTTTCGAGAGTCATCAAAGAGGCAAAAAAAGATAATTCGACAAAACAAAACAATCTTTTAGAAAACTTCTATTACCTGGTTGGTCATCTCGAGGTATTTGATACATTTCTATTGGACTTGGGTGAACTTCTGCAGCTGCTACAAATAAACATTTAAATTTAACGATTGTTGAAAAAACTAAAGTTTGAAACTATTTCTACCATTCATTACATACACATGTATAGATATAAGTCAGTTTTTTACTAGCTAAACTATTTTTATAGATTTTTGATAAAGGACAAATTCAAATGACTAAACCTATCTTCGAATTTCTTCAATAAAATCGATTGGAAGCTAGCACGACGAGTTAACACGACGAAACAGAGTCTTAGCTAAGAACTTTTCTTAGAAATATGTCCGGGTCATAAAAACTAGTCCATTCGATTCAGAATTTAATTCTGCACCGAATGGTGATACTTTTATTCACTTGACAAGTTTTGGAAAAATATTACCTTCGTCTCTATTTTTCCTGTATAAAAGAAGAAAATTCAGATCAAATTTTTCCAAAGCTTGTCCGGTGAATAAAAGTATCACCATTCGATGCAGAATTAAATTCTGAATCGAATGGACTAGTTTTTATGGCCCGGACATATTTCTAAGAAAAGGTTTTAGCTAAAACTCTGTTTCGTCGTGCTAGCTTCCAATCGATTTCAATAAATAATAAAGTCGCTTTTTGTGACTTACAGAAAGCGGTATCTAGGCTTATTTTATTATGTTCATATGATTATTATGAGCTGCTAGCTGTCTGTCTTATATAAACATTGATTTGACAGGTCTAGAAAAAGAAATAAGACACGTCGAACTCTCATTTGATAATTATGAAAACTTTAAAATAGTGCTAACTCACTCAGTACGTTTTCCGTCGAATTTTTTCTTTTCATGAAAAACGAACAAATCAATTCAAGCAAATGTAGTATCACTCAATTTTTTTTCACAAGGGCTCAATGAATACTTATAAAGGAAGAGAAGGAGGCATTTATAGATGAAGATTCATAATAATGAAGAAGAAAAATCTTACATTCTGTGTTTAGTAAGTCGGAAAAAAATCAACGCATTCGTTCGAACTGCGCAAGAAAAATTTGAAACTTTTCTTCCTTGTAAAGTCACTTGTGTGGTAGAGGACACTCTGTATACTTAAGTTAGACAAATTCAATAGTGTTAAATGATATTTGTTGTATTATTTATGTACAGATTATATTACAGAAAGAAATTTTAGATAACAAACATCAGAAATTACCTTAAAATTATCATAGAATTCAATGTATAAATTACATTTTTAATTGAATCAAATTGGTGATCTCTAAGAACAAAGACCGATGGTCTTAATTGATCGATCGAAAAGTTTTTGTTTAAAAAACAAACAATATTATTTATTAAATTATAAATTTTTATTCAATCAACTGTCAACTATCCTTCTTCGTCGTCGTACTATTTGCTCTTTACTTTCTATTTATAAAAAGAAGTCTACTGATTAATTTATATTTTTAATTTAAATAACTCACTTTGATCATCTTCCATTATGTTTATTATAAATGCAGCTGTGCAATACGAAAGAAAAAGGTAATAGCAATGAAAGCGCTTTTAGTTTATCGATATATTTTGATAACGTTCTCTGCGTCGCATACGCTATCATCATCGTCGGAAAAGCATAAATTTCTCGAACGTACTTCTTTATACTTTTTCTTCTCATTTTCTTGTGCTACATTGTTTCATTAAATATGCGTGTCTAACAGAGTACTTTAACCTTGCTTATAGGCGGCTGTTCATAGTAACAAAGAACGTGTGTTCATGACAAATTAATATTAATCATATGCGATTTTAATCTTTCGAAATAACTTTCTTCCGAGAATTTCCGTCTCGTAATATTATGATTTTATACGGTAAAAATTTTCGAAAAAGAAAAAGCTTTTTTCTTGATTTTTCTAAGTACGTACCTTCTTTTTCTTTTGAAATGACTTGAAAAATTACTAAATGATCGAATAGTAAAAATTTTTTTGTCTCTATGTAAATATTTGAATTTAACTTGATAACTTATTCTTCGAATAGAGAGATGTGTAAACTGATATTTCGATGTTTGAAACAAAAAGCAGAGGAAGTAAAAAAAAATGACGAAGAATAAACGAACTCAATTACTTCGCTTTCTTTTTTTTGTGCGAGATTTCATTAGTCTAATAAGGCCTTAGAAACTAAAATGAAAACAAATATTAAATAAGAAGCTTACACTTGCACATACACACATCCACGCATTTGTTATAAAACAATTGTCGATAATCTTTTTGTTTTTTGTAATTTTAAATACTAATGAAAAGTGATTTGCGTATTTTTATCGAGTAGCTTTTCTTTATTTTTTTCGCTAGTAACAATCTTTTTCAGATCAGCAAAACTAATCATTGCTATGAAGATATATAAGCTATGGCAGACGAAGAACAATAGCGACTATATCATGTTTTTTTTCCAAGCATATTCATTGTGTTGCAATCAATTCATAATAATATCCAATATAAAAGTCTTTGAAAATAGGTCAATATTCGCCATATACTATTTATTACTTGCCTTCGTGTTACAAAGAACCGATTATTTTACTGGACATAGTTTTTCAGAACGAACTTGATACGAAAGCAAAACTAAAGAGTACTCATAGGGTTCACTATCGGGTAACACGATTTTTTTTCTATGTCAGAAAAAGAAATAAAAACAGCATGTTGAATGTTGATTCTTTTGTAGCGTAATCAGTGCCATTTTCAATTGTCTGTTGGGAGTTAAAGTTACGTTTAATTTCTATATAAAATTATAGCTGTTCTAAAAAATGATGACGTAAATAGGTCGTTTTCTCGCTTTATCTGCAGAATTATATGTTTTTATGAACTGAAACATTTCGATCTTTTAGAGAACGCGTCTGACCCAAAAACAAAATTCGTTAGCTTAGCATTTGGCAGAATTTAACATATTTCTGACGACTTTTGCATGAATAGTTTTGATCGAAATTCTTCCACAAATGTTTTTCGTAAAACTATGCAAGATGAAAAATGATCGATATTATTTGTGTGGTCTGCTTGTATGATGTGTTCAGATTTTGGCAAATGTTTGCCCGGAAATATTTCAAATTAAGATGAACTGAAACCCATGATTTTATTGTTGCATGTTGAGAGAATGAGCGCTATATTCATTGAAATTTGCTTGAATCGTTCCTTTTTTTCTTTCAGTTTGACATTCTGAAGTTCAAAATAAAAGTGAACAAATCTTAAATGTTCGAAGTTCTAGCATACATCATGCTTTGTTTTATTTCCGTCTAGATTAACTTTGTTGAAAATGAAAGATGAAAAAAATTCACTCAAGCTTACTATTCAATTCATATTTTTAATAGACAGTTTTGGACAATTAAGAGTTAGATTAACTATGGCAGCGATTTGTATTTTTAATGATCGAAATTGCTGCTGATATTTGTAGGATTTATTCAAAACATAAGGCTTTTATAAATATAGCAATTGAATTCAATTGAAGAGCACCGATAGATCGATCGTATGATTTCATCTCGTTTAATTTCTATAGATTAATGCGATATATATTTTTTGTGTTTTTCTTCTAAAAATATGCTAACTTACTTTGATTTGAAATAGATTATCTTAGAGACCAGCAGTGTCACATATCCAACATCTTGGAGATGCCACCACATCTACTACAGGAGATGCTGCGTCACGCGCGAGGGATGCGGGTGTGGGTGTGGAGGGTGCGCATTTCTAAAGGAGATCTTACATCTCCAGTGGTGAATGACCGCATCTCCAAAATGTTGGATATGTGACACCACTCTTAGAGGCCAGCCTTCTAAAGTAGGCTCTTTCTATTTGTATGATAATTGCTAATGAATAAAAAGAATTTCACCATTCCGATGTTCAAGCTTAGATGAATACACAAAAAATTGCTCTATATGTAAAATGTCTCGTCTCGATTCGATGTTTATTAACTACACATGAATGAGAACCAGTTCTCTATTTTAATATTATGAAATACATCAATCGACCGACAGACATATGTATCGAAACATCATTTGCCATATACCTTTAATCATCGTTCAATGATGTAAAATTCTCTTACGAAAAAGAAATCATAAAAAAATAGTTAATATAGATGAGTTACCTTGAACCGAAACCTTTGGTCAAATGAAAAAAAAATTACATGTTGAATTATTCATCAGCATTATCTAATGCGACTATATGTTTTAGTCAGATTATTCATATAGCAAACTGTTTCATAAAAATCATTAATGAATCGATCGTTGTATCAATGAACATCTGTGTAGAAATGCAAGATGATTTAAGTTTCTTGTGTTTTTTTGTAAATTTTTTCTTTGAATAAAAATAACATACAGAAAACCCTGAAATTCAAATACAAGCGGATTATGCTGATATGCCAAAACCTTTCCAGTTATTATTTAACGTTTTCGCAGTTCTAGATTGTCTCTGTATTGGCCAACATTGATCAGGCGATCGAATAGTTTTAACTTTACTTAATCGACTGATCTAAAACGAAGAAAAAAAATAAGAGAAATTAAAAGAAAAAATGAAAAGTAATTTATTTTATTTTTACCAAGGCCTCAGTTTGTTCAGTCGATAAATAACGTTTCGATGGTGCTTCGATGCCAGTATGTCGATCACGACATCGTGCAGAATTTGCGAGACGTTCAACAGTTCGTGTTATCTTTTCAGGAGGTACGTGTTGATAACCAAGTGGAAATGGTGGATGTACGATTGTGCCCCATTTTTGGCGACTGAGCGGTCGAGATGGTCGTATCGATGATATGTCAGTTAAACGACCATAATCATAATCGTCGACAAATACTTTCTTGATTTCATATGCACGTGGAACTGAAGCTTGACTAAAATTTGGTGATATTATATGTCGTTGATTATGAGTATCATCATGACTTTGAAACGAATACGTTGATGATACTGTCGAGTCTTTTGTTAATGGATTATTTGAACTTGTTGTATTAGAAGTATTTTCACGATGTAAATACAGACGTGTTGAATTTCTTGATATTGTTTTACGATTACGATAAGTATAAGACAACTGAGAATTAATTACTGAAGTTGTCGATAGACAACATGGTGAAACTTGTTCTTTCTGAATACGTCGAGCAGGTAACAATGGTGGCTGCAATTGTTTACGTAGTTGTGCTGCATTAACTGGCGTATTTTTAATGAATTGTGTTGTCGTTTTTCCAATTTCACTCGTAAACGATATTCGTGTACTTGTTGTACTGTCATCAATCATTGAATATGGTGTTTCAGTGACATTTATTTGATTTCTAGTGAACGATGGAATAGTTGACGGACAAGTGTCTTGTGATAGTTCATTTCTATTATTATCCTCATGAAATTGTTTATCATAAATACCTTCGTTACACTCAGTTTCATCATTATTGGATGTTGTTTCAAAGTCACTCAATGGACAACATTCACGATCCGAATCCGACCAATCTAAAACAGCATCGGTTTCATCATCCGAGACAGATTTCGGTCGGTTATCTCGTAACTGGCGATGCTGCGCACGACTGAGCGCTAAACGATCCGTGTTTGATAGACTTGCATAATCGTTGGTTCCCACTGAAATACGATTACTTGACATTGTATCAACCTTTAAACGAACATACAAATATCATTGTATGGCGAAAAAAAAAGAAATTATAAAATTTCGACATGTAGCATACTTCTTTTGATATAATGGTGTCAGTGACAGAAGTAAAACAGAAAAGAAACGAAGAAGAAGAAGAAAAAAAGGAGAAGAAAAACAAACAAGAGAACCTCAGAGCGTTGCAACCGTGTTAAAAGAATTAAGTATTTTTGAGAAATTGATTACGACGAGAGTAAAATTATTTTCTGTTCATTTTTTTCTCGTTCGTTTTTTTCAAGCTCGTTAAAACTATTAATAATCAAACAAAATAAAGAAGAAGAAGAAGAAAAAAAACAGATTTTTGATTTTGTTACTGGTGTCTATTAAATCATATGAAGTATATTGACTATTCACACTAATGGAGATACAAGTTTTGTTCATTGCTGCTACTATATATAAATAATAACAACACCCATAATATTATGTTGATGAAACAAAAGAAAGAACTTCTTTCATTTCTTGTTTTTTAACTCAATGATCAACTTAACTGATTGATGAAAAACGTCAGAGAAGAAGAAAAACAAAATTGAAATCAACTATTACAAGTGTTCGGATAATCTATGTACTTTCAAATTATTTTCTATAAGAGGAAAGAGAAGTTTATTCAATCGAAATCTATATCTGAATATATATATATGTAAGATTTCTTTTTACTTCTCTAGTTGTCAACAGTCTTTTATTATATTGATTGTACACTATTTGTTCTGGTTACTACGGATTGATCGCTCATATAAGAACTGAAAACATATCAACATCCAAACAAAATATAAACAGCTATCTGGATTTATTTTATATCATTTCACATCATTACTATAACTGGAAATGAATTAGAATAAATTTTGTTTAGCAAACCAAATGTAGTGCTTTGTATATAATTTAGTCGAGCAATTATCAAAGAAAAGACGAAAAGAAAAAAACAAAAACGACGAGTGATCGTAAAACAAACTTTTTTCATTTCAAGTACTCTAATTTCATTTCTATCAAAGAAAATAATGGAAAGTTTATTTAATACAAAAGAAGCCATTTGATTAAAACAAATCTATATAAGACTGTTTATTGTGAACGATAGATTAATTTTGTTTTTGCGTTCGATAAGCAACAATTTGTTTTCACTAGATCTTTGAATAAATCTTACAAACTGAAATGAGAGACTTTTCTTACATCGAGTGTCAGTATATTATTTCTGAAAAGGCAAATATGCTCAAATAGAACAACAGAAGAAAACAACAATATGTCATGTTAAACTAAGTTCAATTACGTTAAATACACAGTTTCAATGACTTGCCGACTCCACTCATTATCGAAAGATTAATAGAAAGAACTTTTATTTATTAAGCACAATTTATTTTAAGGGTTTTAATCCTTATCGAAATTTAGTTAGGATAGAAATGAACTTGTAATAGTCGATAAAGGATAAAAATACCGCTTACTAGTTTAAAATGATCAATTCGAATATTTATTTCATCGAATGATACTATGCCATCGCAGTTGAAAAGAAACTAACGAACACGTAAAATACTAAGCGAGTCATTTTTTGAAAATCGAGAAAAAAATTTCTAATTTAGATACCAACCAAAAAAACAATACTCTTTTCTCTTCTTTTGCTTGTTCGTCCAATTTTTATTACCAATAGCCTTGTACCATATTAGTGCAGACTAGCATGATATGTTTCACATTTCGAGAAGACAAAAGTTTTTCTTATTAACAGAATCATTACATGGCAGAGAGTCAATGTTTTGATTTGCTTACCTTGTGTCATATGAGACACTTTGTTACAATATGATGATTGATTTACAAAAACTATTCTTTTTAATAGCTAATTAAATCAAATTCAATTGATTGCTTTTCTGAATAATACTTAAGTATATATATTTTTTTTCATAATATGTTTTGCTAAAGAAATTAGAATACTACACAGGTGTGATGATTCGATAGCACAAGAGATCACATGTAGTCACTTCTATTTTGAAAGATTTTAACTGTGGTTTTCTCATTATTTGTATGCAGGGAAAATTTATCTCGCACTTTTTCTAACATTGATGTAAATTCGTCAAGAACCTTTTTCGATGTTAGGAAAATCTTTTTTTCTAGAAATATAAGCTGTGAGTAAATGGACACAGCTCTTTGTTCTTCAAGTTGAAGGAGCTTGTAGAATTTCTCTTCTATTTTTGAAAGATTTCGGTTATATTTTTCTTCAACTTGGTGAATGTTTGATTTAATAAAACATTAAATGGATTTACAGTTCATAATTACTGAATTAGCTGCGTTCGGGGTAATTCCAAGCATTTTACGGGTTTGATTGACAATAAGTCAAGTAACAAACGATGCCCAAAATCATCTTCGTTTCGATAGAACTAACACCGCATACAAATCGGTATCCAAATGAGTTCGTCTATACTTCAATCATTATCTCGCTAGTTAGCAAACCTTGCGAGAGCAAATGTATTTGGTGA
>OENM01001079.1:0-45441 GCA_900239745.1 Rotaria magnacalcarata | reverse complement strand
AACTGAATTGGTCAAGAAAAATGCCCGACAATGAAGTTCCTGTCTAGTTATTATTGTTGATCTGAAAAATAGTTATTTATTAAAAAGAATAGATGAATATCTGAAGAATCTTATCCACAGGCGCTGCCTTGAATATAAAAAGATGAGTTCAAGTTACGATATACTCACATATTTTGTGGTTGACATGAAACGATGAAATAATACAGATGGATGAAGCGGGAAAATCTTTGTGAGGAGCTTATTTCATTAGTTGTATCGATCTAAATAAACAAAAAAACACTATTAATGAAAAAGCATATTGATCTATGGTGAATTCTTTTTAAGAAATGTTTTCGAATAGAAAAGACATAGAAGAAATTCTAAATGACACTTACGTGTTAATGTTTCGGTATTTTGGTATGATCAGAAAGTAATTCATCAAGATATAAAAGCACAGATTTAAAGTTTTAATAGTTGTTCTTGTCTATCTGAGAAGAAGCTACTTATAAAAGGACAATAGATTGATACCTGAAAAAAAAATATTTTATGAATGTTTCGTGAATATAAACAATATGAATTGAAATGGTTAATAATACTCACATGTTGATACTTGACAGCAGATTATCAAGAGGGTGCTAGTCAATTAAGATGAAAACTTGGTTGCAAAATTTTATTAACGGATCATGATGATCTAAATATAAACAAGAAAACACTATTAGTAAAAAATTAAGTTAATATGTGATGCATCATTTTTAAGAAATATCTTTGAATATAAATTATATGGAGAAAATGTATAAATGATTGTTAAAAACTGTCTGAAACCGTACAATAGCCTACCCTTAGGTGTAGATTAATATACCCTTTTGAATATCATCTAATAGTAATCTACCCTCTAGCGTATTATAATAAACCCTCTCTTTGAACCGAATAATAATCTACCCTTCATTGCTGAATTAAAAGCGTTTGTGAAAAATGCGTTTATTAATCTTCCCCTAATCGTTTAATAATAAACTGTTTTCCTTAAAATATGAAATACGAAACCCTTAAAAGAGCTCCATATACCCTGTGCCTCTTTAAATACCCTTTGGATCATGAACCCTTCAAGGGTATATGCCATCCTCATAAACCCCTCAAGAGTTTATGAAAAGGAAAATCAAGGGCAAGGGTTGATTATTCTGCGCTCTTTTTTACAGTGTGTGGTTAGCTGTCTGCCTGTTTTACTTTTTTGCGTCTGATTCAGTGTATATCTAGTGTTTTGCCTATGCGATTCTATCCACGAAAAACTTCGATTTAGTGTGCCCACCTGTGTTTTGACGCTCACTCTCTCGCTTCGTTCCATCATGTGATGAACTTCATTTCAGGTTCCGCTGTCGCGGTGAGTTTCCTCAGTAGTTGCCGGAAGATGTAGCGTCTGAAAAAATATATTCTCATCGGGAGATGCTGGAGATGGAGATGCGGCGTCTCTGGAGCAGATACAGATTGCGCCTGATGGATTCCTTATAGCTATGATATTTATATTTGCTCGGAGTATTGCTGCTGTGTATCCTGCTTCTCCCGTGGCATCTCTGGCATGCCCGATTTGTTGGATATGTGACACTGCTGGTTGTAGTTGGTGACTTCAACAGAGACGGTCGACTAGATATCACCGTTTGTAATATGCTATCAGACAATATAGCCGTTTGTCTTGGATATGCCAGTGACAGTTTGTTAAGTTCGCCAGACTATTCAATTTGGAAACTCTTCTATATCAGTAAGCATCGCCACTGGAGATTTTAATAATGACACTATTTTGGATGCTGTTGTAGTCGATAAGGAAGCAAACGAAGTGGTCATACCTTGCGGATCTGGGTACGGAACTTTTACTCATTATGTAAATTATTCAACTGATGATCACTCTGAACAGAATTCGATTGCTGTAGGTGATTTCAATCAGGATCATCAGCTGGATATCGCTGTTGGCAATAACGGTACTAATAATATTGGTGTATTTTTAGGAAATCCTAATGGTAATTTCTCTTCACCTCGGTCCCTGGCTGTCGGTTACTTTGATAATGACACTTTGCTTGATATTGCTGTAGCTAATTATGGCACAAACAAAATTGCCATTTTTCTTGGTTATACCCATGGAAGTTTTCGCGAATCCACTTTTCTTTCCATCAGTGTTAGTTTTTGGCAATTTGAACAAAAACAATTGGACTGACATTTATATCTTCAATATTGACTTTATTTGCAACTTGTTCATAAAAACTTGTTAATATTCATTAGTTTTAGTCAATCGATTATCTCATTAATGTGAATCGTTATATGGTACTTACTTTAATTCCAAAAGAATAAATCGAATCAAAGTTAACTCAAATAACTTTTGAGTAGCGAATAAGGTTGACAGTATTTGGTATGAAGACAACTGTGGATTTGATCTCGAATATCTGACATCATTGCAGCAGTTCTATGACTCTCATTAGTCGCATCAGTGAATATATTGAGATATCATCTTTACCGTGATAGATATCAAGAAATTGAAAAATCTAGTAAAACACTCACATCCAATGGCGATGTTCGATTGTTTCGAGGAAAATCTCTTAAGCATTACAAAAACAAAAATATTTGCGAAAGATGATTTTTCATTTCATTCTTTTTTTCGATCGACAAAACAAAAAATAACAGAAAAAGAATTACAATACAAGTTTTTGGATACCATCACTATCAATTTGTTTGATAGAAAAAGAAAAATAATTTTGTTGGCCAAGTTGAATATTACAATCTTCTAATGTTTGAATTAAATTAAACTATAAATAATAAAGAAAAATTAATTCGAAATAAATCAGTTATTTCTTACTAAATAACCATGTTTATCATAACGTCCGCATCGATCAAGTCGTTGATGATAGGTAACATAATCAAGATCACAATGAATACCAAGTGAACACGGTAAATCATAGTTAATTACAATGCTAACATTATCTAAATCGATACCATGAGTAGTAGCAGATGTTTGAGCAGATAGAAGAAATATTCGAAAGGAATTCGTACGAAACTCTTCAATAAGTGAAACACGTTGTTGATCATTGAATTTAGTAGTTAGAATTCGAGTGCTGAGTGCAAAAAGAAAAATATGTAAAGGCATTTGAGGATTTATAACGAATAACTACATAGAGTAATTGCAGATATCTATGGAGTTTTATATTAATACTAAAAACTAGCTCAAATCAATGCATGCATTTGTCAAAATCCAAGCATCATGATTCTCACTGACGTGAGTCATATATTAATTGGAATTCTAGTTCCATGCAAAAAACATTATCTATGGAGAAAAGACATTACTTTGACAATGAAGCTATGTGATTCTTAAGAATAATGGCGAATTTTGTCATACTTCATGAGCTGACTGATAAGAATATGCTTAATCTTACCCAAACCCAACACATCTCTAATATAAATTTCTGAACTGATTTGTTGATTTATAAGACGTACTGTTTTTTCATATCATTCTTAATTTGTTGATAAAGTCTTTCCGTTGTTTGGTCATCGAAACAAAAAATCATAATTTGTTCAGTCATAAATTGCCTTAGAATAGTATTTACGATAAGATCTTTGTCAGTTTCATCATCGCACGTAATATAAAACTGTTCGACATTTAATAGTTGTTGCTTGTCAGATCGTTGTTTAATAAGAATTGAATTGGGTATAAGTTCCTTCGTAAAATTCAGTATTTGTTCAGATAATGTTGACGAATATACAAGTATTTGACAATGATTAGTGACTGATATACTATCAAAAAGATTGAGTAAAGATTGTCGATAATCATCACGAATAATCATTGTATCGATTTCATCAACAATAAGCATTTTGAGTTGAGAAAAATTTATTAATGATTGAAATGAATCAAATGTATCGATAGTTCCAATAACGATGGGTGTATCGAATGGGGTTTCTATTAACTGAGCAAAAGTAACATAAGTGATTGGTAAATTGGGTAGATAAGCCGACATTTTTTCAATACCAGATCCAACTGTAAAAGCTAGTTCAATAGTAGGCACGATAATTAATACTTGTGGCTGAGAAAGACCATATTGAATACGAGCTAGGATATGTATCATGTAGGAAACCTAAAACAAAACCTTATTTGAAAAATAAGACGTAGACGCTGTTGCCTACCGTTTTCCCAGTTCCAGTTTTTGATTGTACAATCATATTTCTTTGACTCTGATCAGATAATGAATGTGGAAGAATAAGCGCTTGTGTATTCGATGGACCATTTTCAAAGCCCATGGCATATAATCCAAAAAGCAAACCGGAAGGTAAATTTAACTGTTCGAAACGTAATTTATCACTGTTACTGAAATCCATTCGATCTGAAAAATAAACGAGAAACTAGGCTTTTCTTTGTCTAATTCAACTGGTTATACAAGAGACTTCATCAGCAATACGATTTGCATAAATATCTGATAGTTTCCATTTAATTAATTGAAAACATTCTTTTTGCTTTTTTAAAATACAAGTAAATTCTTGATTTGTTAAATCAATATTATTATTGATTGAAAGAATAGTTAGAATTTGTTCAATTAAATTTGATAAATCTTCAATAGACCGATGAATTTGTTCAATTAAAGAACATTTTTCGTGTTTAGCATTGGATTTTTGAAGAATTTTATTATAAAGATGTTTATCTATATTTTGTTTATTATCGAACCGTTTATAAATGTCTTCTAAACGTTCATTTATTGTTAATGTAGATTTTAATAAACGTATTTCATTTCGTTGTTGTTCAACAATTGTCTTCGCTGTTAATTTCTTTTTTTTCAATATATTCAATTTCTCTTCTAAATTTGACATCTGAATTGAAAAATTCTGCATTGTTTATTTTTTTTTAATCAGAACTCATTCCTATCTATTGTATTAAAGTAATTGAGATGGACGTAACAAAAAAAAAAACATTCACGAAAAGATACGTGATAACAGAAAAGAAAACTATGAGCAGTAACATAAGAAAATATGTTTATGATTTACATCGACTAGATGATTATTTATCGTTCTATAGTCCGACGGGTACACGTTGCAGGACAATTTTGGGTTTTAAATCTGGTGGTGCCAACATTTGTTCCATTGCCTGAGCCATATTAAGAGTTATTTGAGGATTATCTAGGAATAATTCTTCACCTTCTTCTTTAATGTGAACAGTACGACTTAAAATAATACGTGGAGAATAAACTAAAATATATGTAGAGAGAAAGACATTTAGTATTTATGAGTAGAAATGTGCACACAGCGAAAAAGGTAAAAATAAGATTGATATTGAAAGAGAATAAATTGCTCAGCCCACTACTACAAAAAAGTATAGTTAAATTTTCTAAATCGTTTTAAGATACACAGTAAAATCTAATAATAGCCCGCGTATAGAAGTCAAGCAAACCTGGTGATGATGGTGGTTGAACATTGATTTGCTGATGATCTGATTGATATTGCATTGACGACTCTTCACTATGAATGAAAAATCAAGTATTTCATCAATATGAATCATTTTTATTATTTACTTACGCTTCATCACTATTTCTTGTTTTGCTTCGAGTTGTAATTGGAGTAGATGATCTCATGTTGTATTTAGCACTTTTGTTACTTTTTCTACTATTCATCTTTGTGTTGATTAAAGAATGCGATGGAAATAATGGTGATAATGGAGTGCGAAGACTAGAAGATGAATCAATTAGCAGTCACTTGAAAGTAGAACCTCAATACATGTAACTGAATAGCCTACAAAATTTGATCTGTTCGTGCTCGATTGTAATGTTCTTTTGCATGGAATTCAGCAAGAGAGGAGTAATACTGTTTCTTTTGATACATCGTTAATTTGTCTTGGCAGTTTTAACCAGATAATATTGACTATCAAGAAATTTATTCGATTTAATTAAAATCTCAAATAATCTTTATAAACTTGAATAAGTTAGGAATATTCTACGAGCAGTCTGTACTCTCTACGTGTTCCTATACAAATACTATTTTTCAAGTGTACGGTTTCGAATCAACGAGGAAAAAAATTCTATTCGTGTCTCATGTTAAAGAAAAGATCATGACAGCGTAACAATAAACTACGGATACTAACTGATTTGTTCCACGCTGTTGATACATAGTTGATTTTTCACGAGATTCCATATATAACGATTCATGTTGCTCTTTAGTTGGAGAAAGTAAAACATCATTGTTTTCTATAGCATCCTACAAAAATGATATATTTCATCGTTTTGTTTTACTATTTCATAGAATTCTTACAGTCGATGGTTCAGCTACGGCTTGTTTTTTTCTCGGTCGTCCAGGTTTTGATGATGTAGATGAATTTGAAGAACAAGATGTATGGCATCGTTTCAATTTCGAACAATGCGATCGGCAATGGCATTCTAAGTTTGGCCAATCATTTTCTACTGGAGGCATCATATAAACAATTGGTGCTGACAATCTCGAAGGTAACGATCGATTTAATAATGATAAATGCTGTGGACAACAATTTACATTGGATAGTGAAGATACGATTGAACATATTAAACAACAACTACTTATTGTAGATGATGAATTCATTGGTTATTTATTATTGAAAATATTGCTAAATGACTGTGGAAGCGAATTGAAAATTCAAATTGTTTTCTTAGTTCAAACACGTAGCGGCGTTTTAAATCGTCAGGCAAAATTTTACTGCAATTTATAGAGAGATGAAGTTTCTCTTGTCTCTTTTTTCCCTCTTGTTCAGAGAATGGTCTATCGATCTAACCATTGAGTTAGTTCCGATCATTCCTCTAGATTTATAACACACCAATGCACTTGTAATGTACAGTCAAGTGAAGGCACAAATTATGTATACACATTTTAAGTTAACCTAAGTTGTTTTCTTTTCTTTGTTTATTGTCTATTACAATTGGTTACTATTTCTGACACGGTCATGCTAGACAGTTGTAATTTTAGTCTTATTTTTTCATACGTGTTACTGAGTCCATACTTTTCTGCTTTTCATTGTTACTTTCTAAAAAAGAGAATGAAGAGATGACTAGATGCGAAGAAAAATAAAACAATGATTCTTATCTATAGATATTTATGTAACATGAGTTTCATTGTAAATTTAATATTGAAAATTTGCTTTTGTTTTATCTACAATGAATAATGATGACTAGGAATGCAAATATTCGATAACAAACTGAGAATTTCTTCTAACTCATAGACACTGCGCACTTTGATTCACGAGAAAAAGTTCAAGATGAATTTTTTATGAATCCCCGGATGTTTTTCTTCTTTTTTTTAAGATTTAGGAGTCAAGTTGGTGTTGAAGGCAAGGGGGCGTGAAGGAGAGCGAAGTAGACGAAGAAAAACTGAAAATAATTAACATCATAGGAATATCGTAACATCAAAAATGAGTTCAAGATCAAGTGTATGTTACAAATGCAATCAAGTAAGATTTCATTTTTTTTCTGTTTACTTAGTTTTTAATTGTTACTTTATGTTTATAGCCAGGTCATTTTGCTCGAGAATGTCCTGACGGAGATAATAGTGGAGGAGGAGGCGGCGGTGGAGGTAAGAGGAAAAGATTTTCTTGTTAAAATGATTTATTTTTGAACTTTTCCAAGGTTCACGTGGTGGATTTGGTCGTAGCCGAGGTTTGACACGGCAAAAACCTTCGGCATTTCAATCATTGAATTTATATTTATAGGTTCGTACGGTGGCGGCGGTTCATATGGAGGACGAGGTGGCTCATATGGTCAGTGTTTGTCTGGAAAATAGATAATCTATTTAGTAATAAGTTCTTTCGAAAGTTTTAAGGGACAAAATTATAGATGATGAACTTGCGAAAAACAACCTTAGAAATTTTATTTTACTTTTTTTACATTTCAGGTGGTTCAGGTCGTGGCGGCGGCGGAGGAGGCTATGGTGGTGGTTCATCATATGATAGATCAGGCAGTCGTTGGTAAGAGATTATATTGTTTACTTGTATTTATCTTATGGTCATTGCTTTCAGTTATCGATGCAATCAATCAGGTCATTTGGCTCGCGACTGTCCATCGGATAGTAATCAAAACGTATGCTACAACTGCAATCAACCAGGTTAGATTCTTTTTTTTCTTCTAATTCATGATGTTCTATTAAACATTGATTTTCGTTTTAGGCCATATAAGTCGTGATTGTACGGAACCACGTGCAACTCAATTTCGAGGTGGTAGCGGTTTCCGTGGTAGCCGAGGTAACCTTTGATCGTGTGTAATGTTTGATTTGATTTTTGAACTTTATTTTTGTTTCGTAGGTGGCGGTGGTGGAGGTAATTGTTATCGATGCCAAAAGCCAGGTCATTTTGCTCGCGATTGTATCGAGCCTGATGCACGCGATGGACACGGTGGCGATTCAACAAATCAAGCTGATGATCGCGATGATTAAACATTAGATAAAGAATGAGATATAAAAAATCTAAAATTTTTTATCAAATGAACATCAACAAAAAGAATTTCAATAAGACTAATATTTCTCTAACTCCTGTATTTCGTTTTTTTTTTGATTTTTGTTGTAAGTTTTTTTCGTTTATTCGTATATATAATTAAGCATGGTTTTTGATAGAAACATCAAGAGATGAAGCAGACCAAAACGTATTTTATTAACGAATTGAAAATTGTCTATTGAAATACGGGTTAGTTTATTCATTTGTGTGAAGTTTTTTTCATTTATGTATTTCGCATTTTTGTGTTCATGGTTTGTTGCTTTTTTTCTGATTCTGCTATTGACGGTCTTGTATGTACTACTGAAAAGTTAGAAAATACAAGTAGATTTTGATGCGTGTCGGTGAAACTCCGGCGAATATTCTCGTCCATTGATAAACTATAGGAAAGCTGACGCATGCAAGGCTAGTCCAATATGTTTTTTATGGCTTGTAATCTATAACGATAATGTAGGTCGTCATGAATGAAAAATGGTCTGCCATATTTGATTGAGTGTCATTTGATCAATCCTTATATATAATCATCGTTGCAGTTTTTTTCTAATCGAAATTGTAAAATATTTTTTTTTTATCATTGTCGAAGGACATCCTTGAATCTTACTGGTATCTGCGCACATGAATATTAATAAAATTTCATTGAAAAAAGTTTGATATGGTCAAAATTTTGAATCTTCAGTCGATCGCATTGTGAAATATATTACAAAAGTGAAGATGTATCGAGTTTTTATTCTTTGTTCTATAGGCACAGCATCTTATCATAATGGAAGAAGTTTTCTCTGAGATAATAATATAATGTTCATTAGCTTTGGAACTTCTTCGATAGTACAAGTTAATATTGTTGTAAGAATCGGAAATCAGTTGGCTTCTCCGTATTGTTATTTAACATATTTATGATGAATAAGTAATGTTATTTCTTCGATGTTCACATTACAGTTTGTCATATTGTATATTGATGATCTCGAAAATCATAGAAAATTCGTTTGAACTAGAGGTGGACCTACCAATTTTCTAAGTTCTAGATAACTAAAATGGCTTCATGAACAGATGCTTGAAATATAGTTTATCTGTTTACAGCTGATCTAAATTTTGAGCGATGAATTTCATTTTGTCGACTTGGAAAGTATTTAAGATTCCTTAGAATTCACGACTTTACGAAGTAGATCCGATTCGAGTGAAACCCGACGATTATCTAGATTCTATTGATTCTTCTGTGTGTATCATTGTGATACAGAATGGCATCAAAAGTTCTTTCTTTTTACATCAGGCTATGTCAAAACGTAGGCTTTAATTCTATCTCTAGCCTGAACTCAAGGTTAACACTCACAAATGATAAAATTCAAGTCATCAGTGACTTTTTCTATATGATTTGATGGAATCAAAATCAATGAATAACACGTTGCTTCAGTAAAAACAAAAAAATATTTAAAATATTATTTTATTTATTTTATTTATTTGTATTGTGTTATACAATTTAAAAAAGGGTTACCTCTTAGGGCTTTTCATCTGATGAAGGAGAAGATTCATCTGTATTTAGACGCTCTCGGTTGAGAATACTATTGAGAATTCTCGCATTTACGATTCGTTGTGGAAATAGTTGTGCTTGTTGTTGTTCTTGAGAAGCCTTTTCTTCATCACTATTCATATCATCATGAATGTTTCTAGTAAACCAAGCATATTTGTAACTAGTATCGGCCGATCGTTGATTGCTCGTCATGTGTAGAGGTGTTGGATCATCCTTATATGGCCTATTGTAAACAGCTAGCACAGCATTTAACGCTAATAGAATAAATATCAGTTGGATAGTATTTCGGATTCCTGATAAGATCATTGTTGTAATAACCAAAAAAAAAAGAAAATCAACTTGTCGGAGTCAATTTCACAAAGTGTATGTGAACAAAAAAAGAAAAATTGTGCCATCTTATACTGCTGAGAGTTTTGTTATCATAGAAAAAATAATCCGAATAAATATCAAATACGATAGATAATAATTCATTTTCTATGTCTATTGACACGTCAGTTATTTCTTTTAATATAGAATTATCATGGAATTGTAATTGGAGAGAATTGACTAAATGACAGAAACGTAAATATGCATTACAATAAAATATGACATAAAAGTTTATTTCAACCAAAGTAAACTAATACGAACGTGTGCCATCACATCATATATTTATCGGATTTTAACTTCATAGAAATTTATAATAGAAGCTCATCTAGAAAAGAATTTAACCCTATCCTTACGCGACCCACAGTGTCCTTTTAGAGTAAGCTGATTGTATATCTGAGATTTTGTTTTTATAAGAAAAATATTTAAAAAAAAAGGCAAAATATTCAATGTATATTTAGGTTATGATTGATAACATGGTTATACAAGAAAAAACAATTACACTAATATATAAATCAGCACGCGCGCACGCGTTTAAATGTTTCAGTGTCTATATATGAGCACAGTTGTATATGACATGTCAGAATTTAATAAACCATCAACGAATAGCAAGGACTGTATGTGTCAACTGACAGATTTGCATCTGACAGTAACCGACGGGAGATAATGAACGTAATTATGTATTGAACTCAAAACTTTGTATGTCAAAGCAGAGTTTAATAATATATAGAGTCTTTCTTAAAACGATACCTTCATGAACTTATATGCAATGCTTGATTTTGAATGTAGCTACATAGTAGACCAAGTAAGAAAAATGAAATCCCCCATGAATAAGGATCTTTCAGATTATTATGAAAAAACAAAAATCATTCATATTCAAAGCGATTAATAAAATGCTTTTACAGATCTTTTATTAGCGTAAAACTATTTTTTTTATTACTACAAGGTATTTTCACCAACAGTATGTTTCGGATTAAAAGTCTTGCGAGGATTTTCCAAATGAAATTGATTGTGAATTTGTTGTTGATGATTTGGTTTCATGTTTTCATCATTGAAGTTGTCATGTATGTCTCTTGTAAACCAAACATATTCATTGTCGCTGTCGATTGAACGTTGTTTTAATAGTTTGTAAAGTAGTTGATTGGCATTAAGTGCTTCGTGTGAACCAAATATAGCATTGACTAATAACACAAATACCAATAATCGTAAGATATTGCAGCAAATCATTGATACGATTCTTGTTTTTACAGATGATAAAGATTAAATTGTTAGAAAGAACAACTTACTTCCTGCAAATCGTATGTAGGAGTGTCATGTTTTACTTGAAATAAGTTTAATTTTTAAGCAGATAGACAGGAAAAAGAGAAGAAGCATGCATCTGACAAGCGAGCAGGATTCCACAGTAACAGACAAGTCCTTTCGCGGATCGACAGTCTTGTCTCCATATTTTTCTAAATACGTTTGTTTCCATTTAAGATCATTCCAGCTAATTTCTTACGTGAGTTTCATATAGAATTCTTCTCTGGAAAGTTCTATATTGGTCTACTCAGTTAATATGATATGTTCATAGAGAAAACAACAAAAAAATGTTATGCTACGAAAAATTCATATTCATCATATTTACATCTTTGCCAATGAGTTGTGTTGTTGATTTTGATTACGAGAATAGTGAAAATGAATTTATTCATACTGGTTTAAAAAGTGCACCTTTTCATTCATCGGATGTTTCCTTGTCGTTTAGCTATATCCTAATTGAAAAGTATACTTTTGACTCGTTTGATGCAATGACATGCACGACGAAAGCATGCAATATTTGTCTTTGAAATCAGGAAAAAATTTTGTTTTTTCACTCAAAAATTTAAAAACAACAAATCGAATAACTTCGATCGCTAATTTATATTTTTAAGAAAAAAAAAGAAGGATACTTCTATTATTATTTAAGATACAGAAATATCTTTCAATTGGCCGCAACCAATGATCATGACAAGAAGAAAAAAACACAAGATTAAACGATAGTATAATAACCGTATGTACCAATACCACACATACTATTCTTATTACGTGCTATTTTAAAATAGCCACCTAAACCCCAACTTTCGCCCCATGAATTTCGAACCACTAAAAATGAAGAAAAAATCAATTCCTCGTTTTCAAACAATCCAATTAGTTACATACGCCAATAATCTTTTCCATTTTCGGTTCCATATCCAACAATAGCAATAGCATGATCGACTTGTTTTGAACATGATGGTATATCAATGATACCAGCTCCATGTCCACTTGAGGATCCGCCATAAAATTGTAAGTCTGTTGTTGTATGAATAGCTGCAGCCAATGGTCCATACGTAGCTAAAGCTTGTCTCATACCTTCTTCGTCACCTCGCAGCGTATTTCCGTAACCTTTGATAGCACCGACTTTGGACGATCTTGCTTTACATGATTGTTGTGTAGTTTTATACGGATAAGATGCATCAGATTGAAGACCTCTATGTTCTTTGATATAACCTAATGTTGCACCTAAATAACCACCCGAGCAGCCATTATTTGATGAACAATCAATTAATTCTTGTTTTGATAATTTGATCTTTGAACCAGTCTTGAATGCAAGTGTACCTTCGACAGCTGCTGTAACAGCAAATGCATAACATGATCTACATAAAGAATATATGCATAAAGAAGGAATTGATATGATTTAAAGTTAAAACGAACCCACAGCGACCTTGATTTTCAACTGGATTCATATATTGTCTATAATCAACAGTTCCTTTTGCTGCTACAGGACTTGTTGGTCGTTTAGTGATAGTATTTATACGCGTACCTGATGCATAATATCCCGCTCCAGAATATTTCGATGAACTACTTGGCTTTTTATAACCGGGAATAAGTTTTTCTTTAAGTTTCTTCTTAATTTTCTTCTTAACGGAATCGACTAGGAAACGTCGCATACGTTGATTCATTTGTTGTTCAATATTATCACCGGCTGGTTTTTCACCTTGGCCATCTTCATTCAAACCGGTTAGTGTCTTACGAAATTCATCTAAGTTCATATCACCATATTGATTTAATTGTAATTTAAATGATTTCAATCCTTCGTCAAAACGAAAATTTTCTTGTATAATTATTTTTAAATTATCAATAAATTTTCCTAAACGTTCTTTTTCTTCATCAGGTGATGTGTAATTTTTGCGATAATATTTCTTGTAGAGTTTCCATAGTTTTATTGCATATTTATTATCTTTCAATACTTCTAGTTTGTCTTGCAATTTCTTTGATATTTTCGTCATTGCTTTACTTATTTGTTCATCGATAATCTGAAAATTTTACGATCTATTATTCTTTTTAACAAAAAGAATTATAAATATTTTCTTACATCTTGAAACGATTTCCCATCTGTAAATAAAGCATCTTGAGTCTCAACAATACAACTTAAGATGAATATACCAACAAATAGTACACGTAGCATCGTCGAAAAAGTAAAATCGATTTGAGACAATAATGATTACAATTTTTATTATATGATGCCTTCTCTTATTTTATCTCCTGTCTTATCGATGCATATCCGTTTTCATTCGGAAAGAAATTTTATCTACTGTATGTGTATACCTTGCTTTTCTTTGTTTACATTTATTTAGTATTGAAATTTACCATTCAATCAATATGAGATTTGCTCTTTATATTGTTATCTTTAATGACCGGGGTCAAAATGAAAAAGAAAAAGAAAGATGCTGAACATTTTCTTGTTATAGACACCTTATTCATACATACTATAGACATATACGAATGATAAGAAATTTATCGATATCATATGTTTAAAACTTTGGAATGTTGATAAAAAGATGAAGATGTTTTCACTCATCTATTTTTTCTTCTACTGAGTATTTCGTTAGATTCCATCATTTGGTATACAAAAGTCATTCTCTTAATACAGATACTAAATGATTCCTTCTTTCAACCAAACATAATCGATGTCCAACTGCAAAGTCCTGAATAGAATTTTTATTCGATTGAAAAATGTTACTATTTTATTTTATGTATTTAAAAGCGAAACTTTTGAAACATTCAAAAACAAAATAGAATATTTGAGGTTAATTTAATATTTCATATCAAGATCTCGATCGTGTGTACTCAGCTTTGTAATAATCGTTTTATTGTGTCTTAGTTTTTTTCTTTGACTAAAACAAAAATACATGTCCGTAGCCAAACACAAATTGATATTTTGTAGAATACACGATTATAATGTCGCTTTTCTATATGCAAAGTCAATGTAAGGAATACATATTTGAAGCCAATATTGCTATACATATTATAATTGCCTGTAGATTTTATTTTTCATTTGATTTGATGATTTAAGTAAAGCAGAATTATATAAATTTTTATCAACAGGTAAAAAAGGAAGTATATAGTTTCCACCTAAATTACATGTTATTACATTCTGCACAAGAAAGAAGAAGAGAACACATCAATATAATCGACGCATACTTTCCTTAGATCCATACACGGCTAAACTGTCAGATAAAAGTTTGTTTCCATTTATGACTGATCAGTAAGCCATGTAACGATCAATGGAAACATTGTTTATGGGAAATATTTGTACATATACGTATATTTACATATCTATACTCACCTGATCGACTGAATATGGTTATGAAAAAAAAAGTTTTTTTCGCCACAAGGAGACTACTGTCGCCTATCAGGACTATAATCGTAATGACAATACAAATAGTCGCGCACGACAAAGGCAACGACTCTTTTGCTTCTCGCTCTTTTTCCTCTCTCCCTTTTTGGCTATGGAGATATCTTACTACGATACTTGCGTTTGCAAACATAGAGGCCATGGCCTTCGAGCTTCTTTCTTCTTCCCTCGCGCTTGCCTTGGTTGTAATTGCTTTCGCATCTTGCGCTACTGTTTCTTGCTTACGCACAAATGCTAAGGTGGTGACAAACATACGAAAAAAAGTAACACAAAGACACTTTTATAGTTATTCGCTGTTTTTTTTTCTGACTCTTTCTCTCGCTTACCCTCTCTCTCTCTCTCTCTCTATTTCTCGAATCTCTTTCTCTCTGTTTTTTGTTACAAAAAAAAGAAAAAAATCTAATCGTAGACAATAGTTACTGGATACTCGTATACCGATGATGTTCAAAACAAATCATTGGTATTAATCGAAAGATTGTGAAAGAACAAAGGAAAGTTCAAGTTAATTCTTACGTGAATTATTCTAACAGCTGATGTTACGACTACTACTATTAACAAAATTTCGACTCAACCTGTATGAAGAAAAAATAAAGAGAGAAAGAATATGTTCTTCACGCGAAATGCGTGTGTATACAATACCCAAAATGTTTGCACCAGTCGCTAACAGCGTTTGCTCTGTTCTCCTCTTTTTTTTTACGTATGCGTATTCGAGTGCGCGACTTACGCTAATGCAATCATTTTTTTCTGTCTCTTTTCTTTTCGTGTCTTTGTGCTCTCTGCTTCTGCTTCTCCTTCTCACACACACACTCACACACATATGCTTGATGCAGGCATGTGTATGCATGTCCTAATTTCGTTTTTTGTCGTATTCTTTCTTTTACGCATTGCACACAAACGATGGCGACACTCGAACTGCGGGACGAAGTCTTACTAAAATAAAGGAAGAATGTGCAAGCATATGCGTAATCGTATACAGGAGTAGACAGAAAGCTTTCGATGTTTCTTTGTTGTTTTTAATGCTTTTCTTTCCTTTTTTTTCACTCAAGGCCATAGTACAAATCGAAGACACTCAATAAATCACATAGCATATATATATTTAATAGAAAAATATACAATAAATATCAGATGCTTTAAACCAAAGAACAACAAAAATCCTATGGGTTCTCTCTCATCTTTCTCGTAGGAGAAAAATAAAACTGAATGACTATTGAAATTAATCACAACGGATTACTTACTCATAGGTGACAATATTCAAAAGAAAAAGTACGACTCTGGATATTTTCTCTGTCTCTAATCATCGGTCAATATTCGAATAGATCATCTATTGACATCAGTCAGATCTATTGTTGTTTCAATGTTTAACACCATATTGTTGCCAATAGAATAGATCGTATCCATAGTCAGACAAAAAACTACAAGAAGAAAAACGGCTCTTACCTTTTTGCTGTATCGAACTTTGATTGCTTATCAGAAAAGCGATACTGATCATATGAGTGTTGATTACGCATCTCACATATGATGCAACTACAAAAAGAAGAGAATGCCTGTACAAAAAAGGCAAAAATGACATTTACATTTCCATTAGTAAGTGCATGCAGCAGCCTTGCTATTTGTTCATCTCAGCATCTGACAATGTACATAGACAAATGATATGGACATTTGTGGCGTGTAGAGGTTTCACCCTTACAACGAGATTCGCTTTTTTGACGAATGGCTGTTGCTCTGTCGGGTCACTGATAGAATAGTCCGTGCATTGTATTATCCATCGTTTATGAAACTAAAATACTACACCTCATCTCATTGTCATCAACATCATCGAATGAGAATTGATGATGGATATATACATATCAACACTGGTTTCCCCCTTATTATGCCATTGTTTAGCAACAAAGGAATTCTCGGATGATGGACAATCTAATCTAGAATTGCAATTGCAGATCTATCAGAGGAGCCTACTGAAAATATCATGATCCTTGATTTATTTACCATTTGTCTTTTGTTGAAAGGAATATTTACGAGCGGAGCATTTCATGAATTTCAATAATAAATATTACATAGAGACGCGTACTTGATGCAATTTGCCGGCTGGATGATAATCGGTCCGTCACGCTATGCCTTTATACTCTTTATCCTACGTGCGCATATGTCGATGTATGTTCGCTCCTCTTTCGTTGATCTCCTATTCACTATGCGATAATCGAAGTTTCTTTTTCTTTTTTTTTTGTTAGCCTCTTACAACTAGTTCATGAAGTTGTTATAATAAACAACTAGACAGACACACTCTTTGCTGCAGCGTATGGTTTTTTGTACTGTCAACGATATAATTGTATTTGTCTTTATTGCTCCAATGGATCTTATTGTGTCACACATGTTGCATGTCATACAGTGAGCGACGACAGTACTGTACATAGAGAGCGATAGGAGAAAATATAGACTTCTATTCGGACAACTTCACAATTACTGTAGCCACAACAATCGTTAATCATTCTATCACATATATGTTATTGGTGTTATTTAATCAATATATAACAATGAGAGAACCATATCTATCTCATCATATTAGCATGTAGAAAAAGAATGATTCCATTTACTTGCTTTGTTTATTTACTACACATGTAATCAATCTTTATTTCGCCCCTAAAATTAACCGTCAATAATAATATGCCTTTTTATGACTCTATGATACATGAACTGTCGCTTCTTTTTTTTTGAGAATCAGTAAAAGTATGCAGTGAATAGGATGCGGAATTTCAGTGGAAGACGACAACAAATACAGTAATAATGTATGATAAATCAGATGCATATACGCTATGGCATTGACTCTTGATGTATGATAGTACCACAATATGCACTAAGTTACTTGTGTGTACAAAAATAAATAAATAAACTCGGCTGTTTCAACATAAAAACTGTTGAAAAAAATTGTATGTCGAATTATATAAGATGAATCAGTACCATTTAGCATGAATATGTAAATTGAATAGAAAGGATTATTAGTAAATATCCTTCTCAATATGCTGAAAAGATAAGAATTACATTGGTTTTTCTTTTTGGATAGCAGTCCATGTGTTGCTAACCTTGTTTTAATGATCAATTAACATATTAAATAATATTACGTGAGCTGTTTCCGTTTCTATTCAAGAGGTCTCTCGGTTCTGTTTTATTGTTGCTTATTTTTCTGAATCAGAAAATCTCATCACGGAATGTTTATCGTAAAGTGAGACCAGTAGGTTAAACATTGCCGAAATTCTCCAGTTTAGACTTCTCTATTTGACAATTCAAACTAATGAAAACAAAAATATTATTTTTTCTAAATCAACGAACTATCTTTCTCTCTCTGCACGAAGAGAATTCTCTCAGGATACGACTGAATCAAATAGAACATGTGTACATTATGTCACTATTTTATCGATAGAATTGTCTCATTTCCTATTCTTGATTGAAAATGAACTAACACTAACCTCTGACCCCCATTATATGCATTCGTCTCTCAGTTTTTTTTTTCATTCTACCTAGCCTAGAAAAACATTTCGTTCGCATGAATTCCCATCGGTCAAACGTGATAGTTCATGCTGTGAAAAAATCGAATTATTAGTTGAACGTTTTCTTTTTGTTCACACGTTTAAAAGTGTTCAACATCAACCAAGAATGATTCGCATAACATTGATCTTGTGCGTGATATTTTTTATTGAAATTAATGCAAGACGTCATCGATGTATAGATAGTGGTGTTTCATTTTCGGATAAAATTTCCCGCTCACCCATTGTCGTTTATGGTGCATCAATAGAAAAGCAAATCTATCTTCAATCGAAGACTGAATTGCTCTTTAATGTTACACTTCAAGTTGATTGTATTTTTAAGGGACAAGATGTTGAAAAGGAAATTAAAATTACTGAAGCAGGTAGGACCAGTTCATTTTTTTTCTTTATTCGATTATAAAAACATAGTTTGGCGTTTTTGTTTAAGGCATTAAAGTAGACCATACAGCTTGTCAATCGCTTGAGCAGGGCTCATACTATATCGTTTTTCTTGAAAAATGGGGAACAAATACCAATAGTTATCGTCCAGTGGATTTTCATGAAGTCATGTTCGATAATATGACAAATGAATTATTAGAAAAAACATGCCATTTAACACGCATTTCACCATTGAATTCAACGATCAATGTATGTCCGAATGTAGCAACACATGAATATTGTCCTCGTAAGTTTTTAACGAATGATTTGTTTTTTGTGTTCTATGAAAATCGTTTTTGTGGATGGTAGATGATGACAATGATGTGAGCATAACATCAAGTGAAGAATATTCAAATAATGTATATAATTATGAAAAAACATCTAATTTCGATGATGATAAAAAATTCAATCATCAATCACATGTAATAATAACAAAAGATGGATCTGTAGCAACGCATAGTGACATTCATTCAAGAAATGATGCACGTTCATCAGCTGCAAAGTGCATTTCATTAATTATTATTATGATCATGATTAGCTATGATTTTGAAATGTTTAATATTAGTCAAGACTATGTTTATTCTTATTGATTTGTTGTTGTATGTTTAATAAAAATCTATCGATCCGTTCGTTTCATTCGAATGGTTATCATATTGATTCAAAAGAAAAGAAAAAGGATTTCGGTAATTCTACTCAATATGGCATGCTTAGATTAGATTAGTAACATGATGATGCATAAGACTATGGTTTTGATTCAGAAAATATTTTCGAAAGTGAATTTCATATTTGTAAAATAAAATTTTCCGGGTGCAAATGATAGTTATCAAACTGTAGCATTTCACCAATTTAAAATATAAGCGTTGTTGTAAATCGTACATAGAGAAGTGCTTGGTTTTTCTATTCGACGACCTTATTGATTACCCGATAGGCGCAGAGCTTTTGTAAACTGACTTTGAATAATTAATCTGACTAGATGGCAGTTTTCGGTAAGAAAATTTCGAAGAACAACGCGACAGAGATAATCAGAGTCTCGATATGTAGCATAAAAAATACTTCCGCCAAGCATACATTGATAAATTCTGTTACGATACTCTGATAGAGACTGGACAATGTTTGAGATGACTATGACTTGCTATTTCAAACGTAATATGAAAGTACTAATCTTTCCTTTATAAATCTATATTTAATCGTAAACAATCTCTAATGTAACCAGAAGGGAGTATTTTAATGCAGCACTACAGGCTATCATCAATTGAGAAGAAAAAGTTTTCATCGTAAATTATTATTCTTGTGCTTCGATTGAAAACATGATATTTTCTTTTATATCAACAATTGTCTTCTTTTTTTTCAATTCGCAAACAATAGACACACACAAGTTGATGTTTCAAAAAAAACGATAGATGACAATTATGTTGTGTGTTAACAACTGATGGACGCTAATCGAATAAACCGAAGCCCTAGGAAAAGAAAAGAAAATAATGAAACATATTTAGTTGCAAAGCAAAATATTTAAAGCTTACCATATCTTCGCCTTCATCGGAGTCCTCTTTTTCTGGTTTCTTTTCTTCTTTCTTGGCAGCTTCTTTACCACCGGCAGCTTTCTTATCTTCAACGGCGGCTGTTGTGGCAGCAGGTGCGGAGGCAGGAGCAGCCGCTGGAGCTGAGCCAACATTTTTAATTAAATCTGTGACTTTGACACCTTCTAATGCACCGGCGAAAAGACCTGGCCAATATGATTCAATTTCATAATTTGCAGCTTTTAAGATTGCTGCGATTTTATCACCTTTGATATCAACATTGTCATCAGCTAAGATAAGTGATGCATAGACACAGGCGAGTTCATCGTTGCTTAAGGTCATTGCTGATTATTTTCTTTTTGTTGGTGATGATAAATATAACCGAGACTTTAATCTAAAATAGAGAAATAATTTCATTTATATACATATATTTATTATTTAAACAAATCAATTATAATTAAGCGACATTAAACAAACATAAGAAAATATATGTGATATGACTATAATAATACAAAAAGTACTGTTGATTTTTTGCATTTTGAAAATATTTATAACGTGTCGGACGGAGTTGCCTAAGATATATGAGACACGTTATTGCGAAATTTCTTTATTTTTATTGATAATAACGGCAATAATAATTTTTCCATAATTTGATTTGATCAGTATTTTTTACTAGTAAAGTTTCATTGGAATTTTTATTGTAATTGTTATTTATATAAGTTTGACGATCACGTAAAATAGGTGTCCATGCTGACATTGTATGTTCAGATAATTTCATATCTGTTCGTAGTTTTTCAGAATTTTGTAAAAATGTGCCATACTGACAGGAATACAAATAATCAGCTATTGTTAATAATAATTGTTCATTAAATTCAAAGTGAGATGGAGACTAAAAGAAAAATTAGTTGCTCAGTGAAGATTCTTATTTTTCTCAAGGACCGATTTAACTTTTACTGTGTACTCTAGTTTCTTCTCATAGTAAATTCTATATCGATTCTACAATGCGCCAAAAAAAAACAAGAAGATCCGAAATCAGTATGTAAATATTTTTCTTTGTTGCCCATTGAATTATCTTTTTTACATTCTAATCAGTTGCTATTCGTTTTTCCTCTAGACAACGAGTGTCTAGTCATATTTCAAAAACTACTTTACCTGCTGTAATAATTGATATGTACAATCAAGAAATTGAATAAAAACAGGAGATCGTTCGGATTCGATTTTGTCTCCATGGCCAATACGCTAATTAGAAAAATCCTATAGAACGATAAGTTCTTGTCCTTAAATTATACTTACACATAGAAACTTATGACCAAAACTAACCCATTCTTTTTCTATTAGAATCATAAAACCATTTAATGTTCGATAGTATCCATCGAGAATCAACATTGCTAATGACGTTAGCTATATATACGAAAAATTAAATTAAAAAAATAAAAAATTTTTTTTTTTCCTTCTATTTACTTGTGCTGTTCGATCCCATCCATCTGAACAATGTACTAATACTGAACGTTCATCATTGATAACTAAAGAAACTAATCGTTTTGCGGAAGTCAATATTGCCTTGAAAAGCAAAAAACATTTTTCAGAATTAAAAGTCTCATATTAAATTTAATACATACGCGAATATGAAATAACCAACTTGAATTTTCTAAATCATTTAACCATGTTTTATCGTCTTGTGGCGCACTCCGCATACTAATATGTAGTTTATTGAGACTGAAACAATAAAATGTTCTCAAAAACAAAAGATGACTCGTTAGTCATTTTCTTTACCTTTCTCTCATAACATGGATATTTTGTATATTTTGAAATTCGAGTCCACACTCGGGATAGTCTTCATATCCACCGCCTTGTGCTTTATTAGCTATGGCATTTACTTTAGGGCGTGCATCAAGAATAAACAATTCTGAACCTTTGTTTAAATTTGTATTTGCTATTTCATGTAAATAATCAATATCATGTTGGCATTTACGGTTCAAACCAGTCAACGGTTGACTTGCACGTGTTATTGTCGCAAAAGTTGAACTAGAATACCAACTGAGAACCTATTAAAACAAATTTTTATATGATAGGAAAAGAAAGCGGATTGCTTAATACATACGGGTATGCGATTTCGACTACGAAAAGTAGCTACGAATTGCAATCGTGATGCATCGAAATTAGATGGAATGACAATTGTATCAGGGTATGTATCACAAAATTGATAATATTTATTTATTTCAGTGTCGATTTTCCAATGTGAATCACCGGTTCGTTGAATGCCCTAAGCAAAGATGTTTAAATTTAAGAAAATTATTCAACAGGAGTTATATTCATCGAGTAACTTACCATTCTTGTATACTCTTTTATTTTGTTAAACAATTTCCAACCTTCATCAATCTCATTTGGACACATTTTCTTCTTATAATTCCAAGCAAAGAAAGACTGAAATTAGAAATAATACGTATAAATCAGCTGTTTATATTTATCGAGTGAAATTTAGTTTATGAAAACCTCAACCAAACATTCGACTTATGAGTAAAACCTTCTCGCGAAACAGTAATTCCAAGGTAAGTCGTACTAGTTAAGAAACAATTGTTTTGCAGATATTGCTACAAAATACGGCGCCTTCTCAACATAAATCATCGCAGGAAAGAAGTTTTTACTTTGGCGTAAAACTATTATCGATTTTGAAAAAAAATCTCCTCTGTGAATACAACACAGACGCTCCACGTTACTAATAACAATCCAGATGAGTCATCAACGATAAACAGAAAAGTAAATTTGAATTTATTGATCTTACACTGTAAAACGCTAGTGGTTTTTTAATATCTTCTTTACTAATTGAAAATGGAAACGCCAAACGATTCAAATTATCAAATAGATTGCGTCGTTGATGCTGTTCTTTACTATTGGCAAAAAAAACATATCGAAGATCCTATTTCAAGAAAAACTTTTATTAGTTTAATAAAAAAATAGTTCTTTTCTTACTTTACAATTAAGTCCAATACCATAAGCAGCACTATCACTTATATTACTACGCGTTTGTCCACCGATTTTTTCTATCTGGCCTATCATTCCTATTGGAACGTTAACAAGAATCTTCAAAAGACAAAACAACGAACAATCAAAAACAAAAATTAACGATCTGTGTTTATACTTGAATAGGATCTGGTGACTTTGTAACAAACAATAATCGATATTTGGTTACAATTAATTCACCACGATATGGCACTTTTTCTTGACTATGATAAGTTACATCTAATAGAAACAATGTTTAACTTCAACGTTGAAACTGCGTTTTTTTTACATTCTCTTAATTTCACATCTTCTTCACCGGACAAAAAGCTCATCGGCAACAATAAATCTTTTGTGAATGCAACCGTCAGCTGTTGTTCCGGAAGCGACATCGTTAGTTCCTGTTCAGATTTTGATCCTCGTAGACCACCCTAATCAATCAAAATAATTATATTCATCATTGATTTTAAATAATGAAATTTTGATAAGCAAAAATCTGTAATTTGTGCAGATATGAAATACATACGTATGCTAGAGGTAGCAAACTAAGTACCTGTAACGAAAAACGACTCAAATTATGATATTAAAATTTGCTGTTTAAAACTTACGTTGGTGGCTGATGATGCGTTTTCATATGGTGATGAAACAATACCATCATTTGATGGTAATATTGATACATTATTATTTTTAGCATCGTAACTTAAGCCACCGACACCATCCGAGGTTAGTTTGGATTGTATAAGTGTTGTTAGTGATTGTAATGGAATAGATTCATGACTGTTTGAACGTTTCAATTTGTTCACTTTATCACGATACGCATCGCCAGACATATGACGATGTTTCTGGCTTCTTTTTTTTAATTCAGTAAAAAGATACGCGATAGTTAGGAATATGAATGGATGTAGAATATAAATAAATATAGGTATGTATTATATGGAGAGAAACGTTATTGGTAAAGGATTATGATTGTTGAGAATAGTTTTTTTTTAAATAACAGATTAAAAATGTTTTTCTATTTTTTAAAATGAATGCTTTTTAGATTTCATTAAGTCAAAAAAAAATATTTTCTAAAAGTGTTGTTCCGTCTGAGGTTACATTTATGAAAAGATGTCGCCCATCAACATAGAACATTCAAAGGATATCGACGCGTATGTTATATTTTTTCAGTCGCACAATTAATTTTATTCATTGAAATCTCAATCGAAACACTGGCCGTTGTTGCATAAACACTGGCTGCGGCCGAATTGGAATAACGTTTTGTGGTCTACGAAATTGACTAGCTATCATAAAACGAGGATTTATTATCATTCGCACTGGTGGTCTAGATGAAAACAATCGTTGATTTGTTGTTGGTTGACGTTGACGATTTGTTCGACGAAATTGAATTTTTCTTTGAGAAATTGTATCCAAATTATTGCCTGATGATGATTGATAAATTTTCGATACTGGCTGATGATCGTTGTGTGATCGTTCCGATGAAAGTGATGATAATGACGAGCAACTGTTATGACGAGATGATGGTGGTGGAACAGATCGATTGCGAACACGAGGTAGAACATCATATCCGGCTTGTCTACGGGCATGATCTACTGCTTTGAAAAAACTATCAGGTAATTCATAGTTCAACGTACCAACAGATAGTTTGGATTGATCAGTTATGTTTTCTTGTATAAATTTTAGCGTTGAGTTTAATATACGATGTACAATATTAGTTTTTTGCTCGTGACTTCTCCCCATGCTCAATGTCGTCGTTGTAATTGCTTTGATTTATACCGATAATATTATCACTTCCTCTTTTCAAATTCAACTTGTATCATGAGTTATAAAAGTATATCTAGTAACAGATATCAGCTACTAACAGCGACACGAATAACTACACATTCAGTTGGTCATACAAAATTTCTTTTGCATTACATTCGTCTTCAATATATAATCAATGAAGCGCGAATGCTATCGAATATCATTATATCAAGTTCAAAGTATACTCATAGTTTCATTTCATAGATATGTAAAAAAAAAGGAAAATGTCAGCATACAAAAAATTAAGAATGTTTGAATGTAAACGATTGTCTTTCTACACGAAAGACATTAAACGTAAGTCGTATTTTACACATCATAGAAAAAGATTTAGAAAAGGAATCTAAGAGCCAAGGTGTATGTTGTAATGTTCAAGTTCATTTGTCTTGCTTTATTGTAAAGGCAGATGAACAATCGAATAGCTTTTCCAAGATCAATCTGATTGTTGAAGGTTCAATCAATATGTTTTTTCTCTTGAACTCATCGTTACTATTTTCAGTAGACCTTGAACACCAACGAGTAGGTGTATCGAAGCTCTGCTGAAACTCCTACACTTGTTGATATTCTACGTCTCGTTTTCGACCTTTTTCAATTTTGTTTTAAATCGTTTACTTAATTCAATAACGTTTGTATCACAATAAAACATTAGGCACAAAGGGAAAATAATAGCTATCAATTCGACATTGTCATTGAAAAATTTTCGTTTTCGTAAAGAAAGAAAACTATATTTAATAAGAATATGTATGCACGGATTTTATTAATTGTATTTACGAGTAGTGCTATTGCTCAAAATCTAAATACATTTGGTATTGGCCTTTCCAGTCATTGGTTGTATTCCAAAGAGGTATTTTATTAGAAAGAAAAATAAGTTTTAAAAATATTTCCTTTTCATCGTAGACTGAACTATTTAATTATACACTTTCGGAAGGTTCATCATTTGGTGTTCTTACTCATTTCTGGACAACTGGTGACCCAGGTGAGTATTTCATTGAAAATCTTTTTCAACAAATCATTTTAATCGTTTTTTTCCCCAGCAATCGATGAATCTGTTTTTTCGTATTATATCGATGGAGAAAGTGTGCCATCAATACAATTTGTGACTTATATGTTAGTTGGCGCTGGTTTCAATGATCAAACAACACCATGGGGAACGAAATGGATTGGTAAAGGAGCGAAATATGGTGGTTGGTATAATAATTTGTAAGTTTATTTTGTTTTGTTTTGACTGATAATTCCTATTTAATTTCTAGTCGAGTTCCATTTCAAAGATCCATACGAATAACGGGTAAATTACCGGCAATAAAAAATAATCGAAAAATGATTTGGATAATATTACGTGGTACAGAAAATTTACCAACAAATTTTTATGGCTTTCAACTTCCATCGAATGCTCGTTTAGTTCTACATAAAATTGAAAATCAAACATTTCATCCGATATCATGGGTGCCTCTTGTTGATATACCAAGTGGTCAAGGCCTTCTGTTTGCGCATACATTAGCTGTTATGAGTGGTAATTTAAATTTCCTCGAAGGCTGTTATCATGCATATACAAAATATCAAGACGAATTTCCAGGTTTAATTGTATCAACAGGAACAGAAGATTATTTTGATAGTGCCTTTTATTTTAATGCTGGACAATATCATAATGAGATATCGGGTTATACACATTATAAAGAATTATCAAATAATGTATATGAATGGTCAGCGTATCGTATACATGATTTAGATCCAATATTTTTCACAAATGGTTTTCGATTTCATTGGCGAAATGGTGATGTTATTGATGAAAATGGATATAAATGTATTCTGAATCAAGGTGGAAGCATCGTTGGAGCACCTACTCAATCAATAGTAACATCATATACATGGACTTATATCTGGTAGAATTCGAATTATTTGTTTTATATGAAAATATTGTATTATTATATAAAAATTTAGTACGTAAAAAAATATTCCTACAGTGAATATCGAATAGCTAATATTTGGTTGTCGAATTTAAAAACAAAAACAAAAAACTAAGCGCTCCTGGGTGGGCTCGAACCACCAGCCTTCCGGTTAACAGCCGAACGCGCTAACCAATTGCGCCACAAGAGCACATACAAATGAAAAGTCATTGTTCATATCCATCATGCTTTTTTATCACTTGAGATCAGAACACGTCATACTATTTTAATTTATTTTAAAATTTAGCAGCAACCACGTTGTCTATTATGTATTTTTAAGATTTATTCAAAATATCTAACCGGGCAAGAATGTTAATAGATGAATGAATAGAAAGAATACATAAGCAATAAGCAACGGTATACATATGACAAAAACCGTACAACACAAACAGACATATAATAGTCTATCACAGCTAAGAAGATGTTTCAAGTGCGAACAATTAAACAGAGAGAGAGAGAGAGAGAGAGAGAGAGAGAAAATTCGAATTGCTGTGAAGAGATTCGCGTTCCGTTGCTGAGAGAGAGCGATAAAAAAGAAAGAAAAAAAAACACGTTTCAAAAAGAAAAGACAAAAAAGTACGCTCCTGGGTGGGCTCGAACCACCAGCCTTCCGGTTAACAGCCGAACGCGCTAACCAATTGCGCCACAAGAGCACATCAAGTTAACTTGTCGAATTAGTATTGTCTCTGGGTGATTGTACAGCATGATCTTCAAATGCATCCATGCTTTCCATAGGTGGTTCAGATTCTTCTTGTAGCCGAGCAAATTTACCGAAACCACCTTGCAATGTATGTTCAACACGATAATGTTTTTTACGCCGTACAAGTATAAGTAATCCAAGAAATATAGTACCAAAAAGGGCAGCAAACAATAGAATAAAACCAATCCAACGTGTTTTTGGTGTTTGCTGAGAAGTATCAGTTGATGATTCATTTGTCTAAAAAAGAAAAGTTTTTTTTAGAGATAATCAATTTATTCGAATTTGTTGTTTACTTTAGTATCATTTCTTAGAAAACTACTATTTTTTTTTGTAATAAATTTTGTATCACGAGTAGTTGTTGTGCATGTTGTACGAAAATGTAATGATCGTGGTCGTACGGGATGTGTACAAAAACCATCTGTACACGATTCTCGTGCTCGACATTGAGTATCATTTGAACATACTTCACCTGTACCATTATATGGCGCATTGATCAGCATGTAAACGTCTGTCGCGTGAATATCTCCATTGAGTAAAGCTTGAAATAGTGATGTCATGTTTTTATGATATATCCGTTCAGCAGTTATCCCTTCGCCATAAACGAAACCATCCGGCCCTTTTAATTGACCCAGTTTTTTAACAATAGCATCAAGTAATTCAGGAAAAAAGCCAGTAGGCGGATTCACACTATAATCTCCATCGTGTCCACCCATATCCATTGGCCCTAAGCCGCCGATTAATATTTTTTTTGTCTCAAATAATATTTTATGTAGAAAACCGGTTGTATCATTCCGGTTTGGAACAGGTAGTTGAGTATCTTGAAGACACGTAAAAACACGAATTTGATTTGTTTTATTATTTTTACTGAGTAGGGTTTCATCTTTATCTTCTCTTTGTACATCAGCTATAGCAGCGTTGAGTGCATCAAATAGATCATTGCTAGAATCAGTTTTGAGTCCATAAGGTGATGTTATATTGTTATAATCAGGCGCAAGAAGCATTGCTTGTGGGGAGACAATTAATGATGAGAATACATGATAGTTTGGTGCTAGATTTTGAGCTAATACACCTGTCGTAACACCAGCTAGAAGAGAAACACAGAATGATTCAATCTTAATAATCAAATGACAAAATATATTTCACACCAATAATTGTTTCATTCTCAACAAATTTTAACAAATCATCTTTCTTTTCGAAAAATAAATTTTTAGTATTTGTTGGAAGATATCGTTTGACAACTTCATAATTAGCGGAAGAAAGAAATCCAACTGGATAGTGAACTGACGTATTCTTTTCAAATATGCTGAAAAATTCATCCAGGTTTGTTATATCACATTGAATACTTGACAATGTAAATAAAATAATCGATAATGACACATATATTAGATGCATATTAAAATAATTGATCTGAAAAGAAAAGTAAAATCAAATATAAGTTATTAACAGGACGTTTTTGCGCAGTGCAGAAAAAGAGAAAGAATAAATACACATAGAAAACAACAGCAACTGATGACCGCGAGTAAAACTTTTACAGACGAACACAAATAAATAATAAATATATATTTTGGCTTTCTGTTTTAGTTAAGAAAAAGAAATTTCGCATTGAGACTAACGAACAAGACAAAATATTTTTTGTTTATCTAGATATAACTCCAACTAGAATAATAAATAATAAAACTGATACAATAACACCAATAAGTATGAGTTTAAATTTTAAACCACGTTGTTTCTGTTCCACAGCTTTAGATAAATGCTTGTTGCCTTGTTCAATTTGAACAACAGTATTTTCAATATTATACTCGATCTGATCAAGAACAGTTCCCTAAGTAGAATATTCAGTAAGAATTTCATTTTTGTTAAATTCTTCAATTTTACTTGATTAGAAACGAGTGCTGCTACGTCTCGGAAAATTTCATTGACATCTTCGATGGATCTTAGTACTTCACGGATTTCTTTGTCGCGTTTTTCTAGAAACTCAACATTTTGTGAGGTCAGTTGTAATTGATCTTCGGAAGTTAACTAAATACGAAGAAACGCAATAATGAAATTTAAAAGCAAAACACACTGATGTTATTCTTACAGATATCTGATCGAAATTATTATCCGGGTCATCTTGATCACCAAATGGATTGGAATGCATATCGATCTCAAGATCAGGCATAATACGATTGAAATTTTCTTTTCGAGATTTCAATTCTAAACGAATAAAACACAACAGAATATGCAAAAAGCCAAGATTAAAAAGAAAAACCATCTACCAAATGAAAATTCTTCTTTTTCATGTAATTTGGGGGTATTTAATCGTTATTGAAACAATCCAGAGACAAAAAACATCTCCCTGCTTATGAAACATGCTACATCTTGCGTGAAAGTTTCCTTCAAATGCATGAAGACTAAGTCGAAATAATTATCTTCAGGAAAAAAAACATAACATTGTTTTTCTATTGTGCATGATGTCTGACAAGCTCATTGCATTGAATGTTTCATTAAAGCTAAGATAGTTCTGAGTTTATTTTCATCCAAAGCTCTATCGATGAGCATAATCTGATTAATGCAATGTGATGAAGCCTTTTTTCTTAATGGAATCTTTGAGAAAAATAAAATATTTTAGATTCAAAAGATACATCCCTATGCACCATATCCATCTAGTCATGATGACATTTGTGGTTTATCTTTTATTTTCCTCCATGTTCATACATGGGATATCCTCTATAGAAGACTTGTCCTGTTTGGACCAAGTTCTATCTTTCGCTTATGAACTATCAAAAACTCGGTCAACTAGACCCACATTTTCTCAATAGGTCTTAAAAATCATTGAGGTTCTTCCGAATTCTATTGACCTTCAAGTATACCTACTGCGTGAAATTGATACTTATATCAGATTCCATTACAAATCGTATATGGCAATGTTAACGATGTCAAGTGTACATGATAAATACAAAGGTCATTCTAAGCAAAGCATGCTGTAGATATATTATTCTGCTATTAGCAGAGACGGCTATATCTCAATAGTTAGATACTATATCATGAGTAAATCTTCTCATCTCTCAACAACGATGCGACGTCACAGAAACGAATTCATTTGATTTTTTTGCTGTAAAAGTTATTAATGAAAAACAGGATCATGTACTTTTTCTAACTATATGTTTAGAATTTTCCCCTAGTTTACAGTTGGTTAATTCTTCCTTTCATAAGCGGGAAATAGCGTCGATGAAAGCGCCATTGCAGTTTTCATTTTTTTTGTTTTGTTTTTGGTGATTTCTATTCAAAATGCTCGCAAATTGTTTAAGTTCGATAAAATAGAATATTAGAATAAGCTGAAGCTCAAATAGATAAGAAGTTATGCAAGTTTCCTTAAAAATTACTTTTTACGTAGAAGTCTATTTGCTGGAAATTGATTTTTCAAAATTCATTCTTTTAGATGCAATAGGTGTTTCTATTTGTCCGATAAACTGTAAAAAAAAAATGGATAAGACAGTTGGTAAAATAAATTTCTTTATGTAAAATTGCCGAGATTTCTTGTAACTCTTATAAGCATTTGCTTTTCAATTAAATATATAAATCTGACATTCAATTATCCATTGATTATAACTCGATAGAAATTTTCTGCAAGATTCTAATTTAAAAACCAAACACTTACTGTGAAGATAGGTCGATTGACATTTACGAAATCTAATAGTTAAATCTTGTAAAGCACTTGCTGTAGCTTGAACTACATTTGAAGCTAATCGTTTATCGTATAAATTAACCTGTGATTTATTTGCTTGATTTGAAAGTTGTTGAACAGATGTGTGACATCCGTTTAACATCTAATTGAAACATTAAAGATGAAGACAGAAGTCGTTCATAAGAAATTATGTTCTAAATATAAAAAATTCTTACAGTGGTGATATCTCTTGTGAGTGATTCAATTTCTTTTTCTTCACTTGAATTTTCATCGAAATCAGGCCTTGTCAGATGTTTATCATGTAATTGTTGCAGTCTTTTCACTAGAAAATAAGACTAGGACTTTGTTTTCTAGTTTATAAACTTACTTCTGCTCCGCACTTGGTCGAGTTGTAGTTGTATTCGACGTTGTGAATCCATCCTAAATTTTATGAATTATATAAAGAAAGAAGAATAATACAGAAGTAAATACCATGATGGCGGAATATTTTTTTCGAACTGTACAACTTCTTCATCGTCATTTTGAATTAATGCTGTGCGATCATCGTTTGACTAGACAAATTAAGAGAATATATATTTTATCTTTCAGTTAGCATTCTATTTAAATGTTATATTAGAAAGCAAATCTTGTGTATTTAATACGTAGAAAAACTATATTTAAAGAGAAATAATCTCTCAAATTAATAACGGTGATATATTTTAATAGATAATTTTTGCGCCGTAGATAAAAGTGCCTTACCCACGTACACAAACTCATTAAACTTCGAGTTATGAAGCTGGATATTGTTTTATTTGGTGAAGAGGTTCGAACAGGGCAAAGATATCTATTTTTATAGTGGTTTTTACTTCAACAATACCTAGAAAATGTTAGAATATGATAATCATCATTCTGATGGATGGAAACAAAATCTACGACGAGATTACTCCTTGCAATTAAAACTTTTTCTATCAAGTGTTGTGTGTAAACGTGAAAAAAGATGGGTTTATGTATCTGTTAGTAAAATTAATCAAGACGCATAAGCTTATATTTCAAGTAATACCAACACAACTAAGAGGAAATCAGTTTGTCGATCTTATAATGCAATCAAGATATTTGACAGCTACTTCGACAAAGTGTTCGATTAATAGCGACAGTCAATTTAATCGATATTTCTATGACTTCGAAATTAACATGCTTCACAGATGATCCGTATAAATAATATTTAGATTATTTATTTCCTTCCGTAGAATAACAATTGTTTTACCTAGGAGTTTAAGCAGTTAATTTTTTTGCTGTTAAAAATACTTTCGAAAATCGTCCACCGATATTGCAAACGACGATTTGAATTAAGAAAAAAAAACAATTTGGCAGTTTACTGCTGAATATACGAAGAACTTTGCCTACGACAAATATTTACAGTTAACAATTTAGAGATTTAGAGGGCATCTAAACGTGTGATAACTTCAAAAGTCAGGTTTTTCTAACAGCTTGATACGAACAACGGAAACTCATAAGACGCAATAACTTGTAATTAATAGTGTATTTCCCAATTTATTGATTCAACCTACTCGATCGTCCATATGGAAGTTTCGATCGCGCACAGCGCGACTTCGAAATTCCAAAAAGTTGGATGTTAAATTACGGCTTGTCATTTGATCTTAGGTTTTTTCAAACATCTAGAAAAATCAAAGAACGAAATACAGTTAACATTCATCTCTGAAAAAAATCAAGACGAAAGTTGTTATGCATTGACAGTTTAGTGAACATGTATGCTAATAATAATCCAAATCGATGCTTTTTAGAAGCAGACATCTTTCAAGAAACGTCATTTTCTTGATTAATTTTTAACATATCCTTGAAGCATCATTGCATTGAGTAATTTCTGCACGTGGTTGCATTTGATAATAGACGATCGTCTTATTCTGACTGTATAACTGATACGTATATATACGTGACACCTACAGATAAAATTAATTGATAAGGAAACAGAACTATGTATTTGTCGATATAACGAAAAGAAAAGAATTTTTTTTCTTTGAAATACAAAAAGAAACATATGATATGTTTAAAGAAGTAGAAGCTCAAAGTACCTTATGCTTATGTTCTTTCAGAATTGTACAAATCATACAATGAAAAAACACAGATATTTACCTTTCAATAGTTCGATAAATCACCCTGTTTTATGTCGATAACAGAACGAGAAAAATAAAAACATCGATTATAACTCTTTTTTTTCATTCTCTGCAAATATAATAGTCAGAGTGTGTCGCTAGCAAGAAAAAAATCAATCAAGTGAAAACATAGATAACGACTTGGCAGAGTTTCTTGATGGGCCTAGTAAATATTATTGTAACAATAAAATCTCGAAAGNCTATCATATAGAAGTGTTTCTATTACTATGGCTATTCAATTTAAATTGAAATAACACTTACGAATGTCTACAAACGCTACCGGTTTTATTTATGATGTACCGAAAATGTATTTCTATCAAGAACAAAACAGTTTTCTGCCTAGTATTCATAGTGCTAATAGATTAGAACTCGCATTCTTTGACGAAAAGAACAAGAATATTTTCGCATTTTTCTTCGTCACGTAATCCAAATATTATTTACTAAAAAAATTTATGTCAGGTGATATTCTGTTGACAATCGCATGCTAAACTAATCTCAGATATCCATAAAAACCAACAATAATATTTATAAGAATCGAAGCTGGATTGTTGAAGAGAAAAACTCAACATGAAACGTTTCTTCTTAGCATTGTTTCTATAACGTGATGGAATTTATGCATTCTACACTATATATTTTGAAGAGAAAAAATACATAACATAGAAAGACAAGAATTCTCACAAGTAGTAGATCTGACTTTTTTTGTCAATAGATATCAAGACTTCGCCATTCAAACCCTCACAATAGTTTAATGCAGCTGATTGATTTTAATCAGATCCATTTGAAGAAAGACAATTGTAACAATAGCGTACATAAAATTCTTTACAAGTCCAAGGATTAGCTATTGCCGATATGATCTTCATCAGATTTTGTCAAGCATCCATTTTTTTTTATCATCTGAAGTACAAAAAACTATATTGTATGATTTAGCCAGATCAGTTCAATTATTCACATAAATACACAATAAGAAGAAGAAGAATTACAATAAAAAAAATAAAGTATTGTTATTGTTAATGGCGTTATATATCATCATTCTATCATAAAGTGCAAGAAGAAAATGAAAGCACAAAGCAAAAGAGAAAATCAAATTATTATTTTGTTGAAGCATTCAAATTTGGATCACTATGATATTTATGCGTTCCAAAAAGATGCGAAAGCAATGGCGTTTCATTAGGTTTGTGAAGCCATGTTGATTTTAATCGAATACTTCGAGATGGGATTAACCGTTTTTGCATTCGCTGATCATTGTCATTATTTACACTTGCAATCATTTGTGTACGACAGTGATCTTCGAATTTGTTATTTGTTAATGGTGAAATGTTAGTAGAAAGATTTATGTTAGATGATCGATAAATGCAATCCGTACTTGTATTTACAGACATCGAGTTCATTGACTTGGACAGATCATGTTCAGATGATTGATTAGAAAGATCGATTTTGGAAAATTCTATATGTGATAAAAACAAAATGAAGCGAAGAATAAAACAAAAGAACAGTTCATAAATACCAATTTTAGGCAGTTCAATAAACTCCTCGGGTGTTTCGGCACCGACACCAGGCTCACGTAGAGGAAGTTTTAATAAAATTTGATTTTTACGTCTCCTATGAATCTAAAGAATAAACGAAATGAATTACAGCGTGTAAGTAGAAGATCAGTTTGTCGTAAAATGACTGTAGTTTACTAAGGATAGATCTCGAAAGCGTCTTATTCCGTTTAGAAAATTCTAAATTAGTTGGTTTCTCAAAATTTTATTATCTTACTTCATCAGATATTTGTTCAAGACTGTTCAATGCTGCCCGATATGTTCTTTTGGCTTTAATTATTGCGTTCTGTACATCTTCAATACGATATTTTTGATTCTAAAATAGAAAAATCTAATTTTTTTTCTCTCCTAAATGTGCTCTTCTTTTACTTTAAGTTCGTGTTCTGCTTTAAATTTTGCATCAAAGTAAGGTCTATAAATAAGAAACTAATAACTCATATGACGGTTTCTTCTTGTGTCCTACTTAGATTTGATGATTGCTCTTGTTAATGAATGGTGAAGTTTTATTCTTTGTTGCTCGTATTCTTGATAAAGTTTCGATTTTTCTTCATGTATTCGTTCATAACGCATTTTGTCTTGTTCTATTTGCATTACCTTACATAATGAGATTACTTAGATGTGATTTTTTTTTGTTGCAATCGTATTTTACCTTCATGGTTAGATGATTCATACATTCTTGCCACGTCACATTGTCCGATTCGGATAATTGATTTTCTGCAGCAGCTAAATTTTCTTTTGCTGTACAGTGTAATTCAACAGAATTTTGATATTCTTGAGCAGCTCGTCCAGTTTCTAATCGTGCCTAATAGAAAATTATGATATGTTGTATGAAAAGCGAACAGAGGAACACAGTTCGTCAGTAAAATAGATGAGACGGTCATTTTATAGCCTAATAGATGTCACAAGTAAGGTTTACCAACAACCAGTTAAACGTAGAAACAGAAGGGTATGTTAGCATGATTGACGCCTTTTCTTTCTTTGTCTCCTTGTAATACATAGTGTGTATGGTACGAAACATATGTGGATGGGGATACTTTTTTGTTCTGCTTTCCTTCAACTGTAGATTATTGCCGATGAGTAAAAAACAGGAGACTTCTTATAAGTTACTAGGGAATATGAGAGTGATGTATCGCAGGCAGAGTTCGTGAAAAAGAAATTGTACAAGAGAAAAAGAACACAAACGACCTTGTCAAAGCAAAATCTGAGAACTACTGTGTTATATTAGGTTAAACTAACCCCCCGCCCCCCCCACAATAAAAGACCCCTGGTTTTCTATTATGTTCCAGCGTAAAAATTTTTCAGAGAGATCTTTTACTACGAACCGCATTTTTTCCTAATATGTAATTAAAAAGATTTTTCAGAAAACTAAGGTGATTTTCAAAGTTTTAAGGGTGTCATTATAATTGTGAACACATTCTCTTAGTATTTCCAGCTTAAAATGCCAAGAATCAGGCGTATTTTGATGGGAAAAGGCTAATTAAAGTTCGTAATTAGCAAAAAATTGATTAATTAAAGGGGGGGGGNGGGGGGGGGGAGGTAGTGAATATCGATAGAGAAGAACAAATTTTTAATGACATAATAAACATTGGATCTGTTGACTCTATATCATGCAGAGAGTGAAAAATATTATTGTGTATGAAAACTAGAACTGATGTTAACATTTACAAGAGTTAGTTTGAGCTACAATGAAATTAAAAATATCCGAAAGTTTAGCTTCAACAACTACAGATCATTTTTTTCATATTTTTTTAGCGGGAGTCTCGTGCAAAGAGGGTAATGAGTTATCGCTTCCATTAACCTTAAGGTTACATATTTTTTTATGCTTAGCAAACTGATTGCCTAGGTTCGATCCAAAAGGATAGCGTCAGTACTCTATAACTTGTAGTATTTACTCAAATATTGCAACAACAACTGTATGATTACTTATTTACCTAATCATGCTAATAACAAATACAAATCCTATTGCTAGGCTGTTCTCCGAGGTCTGCAGTCAGCTTTCTTGTCACGCTTTGAACCTCCAACTCATTAGTTCAAAGATAAATTCAGCTGACTGAAAATGAGTTTTAACTGCTCTTCTAAGAGTTAGTCCATAATCACGATTTTTCTCTTCAGAAACAGAAACCATAAAAATACACAAGCCATTTCAGTCGAGTCATGCTTCAGCTATGTTCTAAAACTAAGTCAAGTCTAACATACAGCGCTAAATACAATAGATCTCGCGCATACTAATCGAAGTTCAGATCAAATGATTTGTATTACATATTAATCGTACTGTTAATTAAATTAGTGATCATTTCATCTAGTTTACTGACCATTTTAACAAATTCTAACCTCTTCAGCTTGTTGAAAAGCATCATAATATGGTCTTCCGCGTTCGACACAGCGACCAAGTGTTTTAGCTAGATTAGCTAAACGTTGTTTACAATGACTAAAACTTATTTGAAATAATTTTTGAGCATTCTAAAATTAGATGTTCAATAGTCAAACAAATCAATAGTAAAAGCGCTTACATCTAATTGAGTTTCAAGATTATTTATTTCGCTGGTTGCAGCGTTAGCACGTTCCAATTCAATCTACAAAATAAAACCGAAATATTTAAAAGTACTATTCAATAAAATTTTAGCTAAAATGACAATACTTGTATTCGAGGATCGAGTGGTTCATCGTTGGCTTCATTTGAATGAACATTGTCACTTTCGATTATTTTAGACGAATCCGACATACATGAGATTGCAATAGTAATAACAAAGTTTACATATAAAACTACAAGTATCTAAAAGAAATCAAACGAATGGATGTATATTATAGTGGGTATATATTATCAAAAGACAAGACAAGTCAGCCTATACTAGAGAGAAAAATGAAGAAAAGGTTTTTATTTAAGCAATAGGCCATTTCCATTGATTAGCTGGTGCTTGTGCAACAAGTGGTTCCCAAACATGATTTAAAGCCATTCGACGTACACACATAAGTTCATTTTCAGCCTAGAAATTTGAAAAAAAAAACAGAAATTATTTTCTTAATTCTGATTTGATATTATTCCAAAAACAATAGTTACTTGTACAATGACTTCTTCGATTTGCCCACAATTGATTTTACGTTCGAGACGTGCGATGTTAGGTTCCTATTATTAAACAGACTATAGTTTTAATAAGGAATATTTTTATTTTAGTATACATTTTCGACATGTTCAAGACGTGAGTTAATAACATCTTCAGTGAATTTACGATAGGCTGCTGCTTCAGGTAACTTTTTAAGATCACGTAAGATTTTTCCGTAGAGAAGTTTCAATGCCTATTTAAAGGAGAGAATTTTATATTCATTATAATTAATTGTTAATTATATACATAATGTGGATCTTTGGAAACAACCAATCCAGTAATATTCGTTGTCTAGAAAAAAAGAAAATAATACTTAAATGAAAAAGATTTAAGTTGAATTTACATACTGCTTTTAAGATTTTCGAAGCCATGAAAGAAATCAATCTAAATTGAATTCATAGGATTAGAATGTTCAAAATATTACACAATTAGTTTTCGGAACTCATTGAAGTTTAGATAAATTGTTGACAGCGTGTGATCTAACGATGAGTAATAGATATTATTATCAAAAGGAATTATTTATTTATAAATGTTAAATACAAAAATAGTATTTAAACAATTGTATTTCAATTTTCCGAATACATTATGATAATCGCATTAATCGCTACAATTTTTTTACAAGAAATAGTCGCATTCTATACAATTATATTTTGAGACAAATACGACCAATATAAAATAGATGGCACCCCTTGTTTTTATATTCGAATTTCCATATTTCATCTGAAGTAAAATAATAAATATCAATGAATTTCACGATTTAATTAATATAATTTTTTCAAAACAGTTCACATGTAGCGCCAACAGATGGCGCTATATAATGAATTAATTACAATATATATTTGGAAACATGAGATAAAGGTTGTTACTATGAAAGGAATATGTTCTATGTAAATAATGCAAATGTAATTAAGAGCGTAACTTGAAGAAATGTAGTCTCTCTATATCAACCATAATAAATTCAAATTTCATCATCGTAAACAATAAGAACAATACGAAACCATTGGCCTTTTGCAGTAGACAATTTTATTCATCTTATTTTACTGTTCCAATAATATTAATTAAGTTTTACAACTTTCAGCACCGTATTTTTTTTCTATCTGTGCAATTTAAGAGTTATAAACAAATAATAGGAATTACCAAGATAATTTAATGAAGGAAAATCAATGGTTGGTTTTCATTCATGCCTAATTTTGTAATTTTTGTCATAACAGTCTCATCGTAGGAAATTATCGTAAGGCGACACTTTACAGTCAAAAGAAAAGCTTAATTAGAGGTTTTTATTGATTAGTTGTTTATCCTTATGATATAGCACGAAAAGATGATAGTCTCTTTGTTTCATGCAACAGGATTGATGGAAAGTATAAAGCGATGATTTTGTCATGAAGTTGGAGAGTAAAGGTAATATTAATACACTACTCACATGAAACAAACGTTTAAAACTTTTATAAATTTGTTTTTTCTATGTCGGCATAAAGAGAATTCATTACTAATTGATGAAGAATGCGTTCTTTCAATCAGGAAGAGTCATTCTAGATTAAAGATACATCAAGCAGGAGACAATTTCTTAAAAAAACTTATCATTTTATTTAAGCGCTGAGCAACCTTCAGCTAACACGCAAAGGAAATTAGACAATACGAAAAACATGTACTGGTGAAGATGATGATTAATATCAATAGTTGTCTTTACTTCAGGTAGAAAGTAGATAAGATTTTGTAATAGATATTGGAAAATATTACATGAGACAAGTTATGTATTTAGTACTCTCAAATGAGTCAAATAGATATCAATAAAAGGATCGATGACAAGTCGATCAGAAGGTATACTCCTGATTCGATGCAACTAAGTTTGTTAACACTTGGAGGAGATGATTTTGGCCAATCGATTTACTTTAGCAATAATAAATAATTGAGAATGAGAACATCGGTTTTGCTTTCATGAATGTGGCAAAGCGTTTTGCATTTCAATTTGGGTCGTTAATTATTTTTTAGAAGTGCATTTTTGTGTACTCAAAAAAAAATGAGTACACTATAGAATCGTCCAGTGTGTCCGGCCGTTTATTCGATAACTCTTCACAATTACATTTGATTGAGCTGAAATTTTGTGCACAAAATTTTCTCATCAATATCTAGGTCGAGTTCGAAGATGAGAAGGATCCGTCAAGAAATGGCTGAATTATCGAAAAATTTGTCATTTTTGATCAGACCATCCCTGAGGGGGAGTACAGAGATTTTTCAGAAAAAAAAGCTTTTCTCAGAATTATCCACAACATATATAAATCGACTCAGTTTTTAACGCTGAGTCCGAATCTCATACTAGTTTTGAACTAAATTATAGCTTTCTAACGAATCATCGCCTGAAAACGGTCTCANNTAATTTTTGGAGTACACATAACTCTCGGATGAAATCCGAAATTTCCACATTTTTTTATTTTGATGATGCCAACGTGACATACGATATCAGCAACACTAATTGAAACAATTTTCTTTCACATAAATCATTAGTTTGTGCTCTATTTGATAGAAGTACATGCAAAAAAAAAACTTTTTAAAATCTGGGCTTGATCCTATAATGAGATCTTTTTAACATTTTGCAGTACCAAATGAATTGTTGAAAAGAATAGAGTTGTTTCTGGCTAATAAACAATATTCAATGTAATTACACATCTGGATTGTTTTTCTTTATAGTGATAATAAATAAATAGTTGCAACATATAACATCAAATGAAAATGATTACTAGCATCAACGCGATGATTTCTGTTTGCTTCAAAATCCTATTTTTAAAAAGAATACTAGCGGCACAATTAGACTGTGCTGACAGCGCACTCTATCAGTAATGCGCCGTTGCCGAAAACATATTTGATGTAGCTATAATTTTTAAAAGAATAAATTGCAATTTTTAATAATCTAATTTTAAATGTTATAGTCTAAACGAAATTATTGATGTTATTGAGCGTTTCTATGAATGTGAAGTTTACAATGGTTGGTATGTGTACGTCGATGTTGTATACTAAAAAATCAAGACAACGAAGACCTGTTTTTCAAGTATACTAGATGTCGTCAGCCAAAGCTAAAGGTGGTCGATCATCGGCTCAAAATGTTGATTCGCTTGGTATCCGAAAAATTCATAGCCGTCATACATGGGTAAAACCTCTCTAATTTAATTTTTTTCCAGCTTTTACTTAATTATTCAAAATGAAACCTTTAGAAATTAGAAAGTATCAGTCATGGTAAAGGACAACCAGTATCACGAAAAGCTGTTCACTATGTCATAGATGAAGTTGGGAAACGAAAAGACAAATTTCATTGTAAGTATTTAAAGCAGTGAATTGGTGCTAGTTTATGCGAAACTATTTTAGTTTCAAAACAAGAAATTGAATCACTTTGTACAATATTTCGTCATTTGACTAAAAGTGGTGATAAAGGTAAAGCATAAAGGAAACTTTTTAGTATTACTATGTAGCTGCTTTAATTTAGAAAAAATTGATCGTAATCGTTTCCGTGATATTCTACATAATACATTCGATATGACTGATGATATTCTAATGGATCGAGGTAATTCAATAGAATGGAGGAAAAAAACGTTTTTTTCTAATCAATTTGAATTTTGTCAATTAGTTTTCAAAGCATTCGATCGGGACAACGATGGGCAAGTAAGCATGCTTGAATGGGTTGTTGGACTTAATACATATTTACGTGGCACGCTAGATGAAAAAATTGCTTGTGAGCTGTCGAACAAGAGAAACCATGAAACTATTGTTTATTTTTTATTTTGTTAGTCGCTTTTACTTGTTATTCGCTTAAAGGTGAAAAACATATAACCCGTGAAGAAATCTTTCAACTACTTAAGAGCAGTGTTCTCAAGGTAAGTGAAACATTTTTTCAAGCAATAATACAGTTTAGTCTTTGTATTTACATAGCAAGCTGGTGATGAAGATCCAGATGAAAGTATTAAAGAGCTAGTTGAAATTACACTTAAAAAAATGGACAAGGATCACGACAATCGTTTGGGTGATAATGATTTTTCGCAATCAGTTCGTGAAGATCCTCTTCTACTCTCATGCTTTGGTCAAGTATTTGCGAATGCGAGAGTAAGTATTCAATAGAATAAAAATAAATTCTATAACACATTATAATTTTCTTCAGATAGTCGAAGCATTTCTACATTTTTTTTCTGAAAATACTCATGCTAGATCGTATAGTTGTTAGAAAGAGAAAGAGACGACAGTAGTAGACGACAATTAGCTTGCTTAATCACACTTGTATAGAATTGCATGATGCATGGCAAAATATAAATTTTCTTTTTTTCTTGTCAAAATTATATAAACGTTCTTTTTCGTAATATTCATTTAGAGAAAAACTGATTTTGAACGAATACTTGAACATATGTCTGAACAAGTTGTATTCGGTCAAACGTTTACACAACAACAATTAGCAGAAATGTTTGACTATTAATCTTATTCTCAACCGAATTTTTTTATATTCTTTTTTTTTTGCAAATCATCTTATCCGTTTCTAATATATTTCAAATAAATTCAACCTATTGAACGTGTGTATGACATAAAGCACTAGTTCACAAACTTTACATACGTAGATTAATATGAACATGATTGTATCTGAGCGCTTGAATTAAAAACGGAACATTTTAAAATATATGTTATATCATATAGCGAAATGATCATCGCTCATTGAATTAGACAAATAGAAATAAATAGAACGTAAATGCTATATCAGTGTTTTCAATAGGTGTAACAAGCAGAAGTAACACGTACGGAATGGTGTTGTTACATGTCTCTTAAAAAAAAACACTTTCTGCCTATGAATATTAGAGCTTGATGCGGGAAATCAAGCGATCAATCATTGGACACAACAAGTTTAGTCATTTTAATATAAGCGGAAGTAGACTATTTGAAGTATGCCTACAAGTTATTGTTTCCACTGTATTACTATTTTCATCGATCGTTTGAATTTCTATCGGCATTACACAAAATTCGAGTGAATTCAAAATGCTCATGGCACCATTAGCGAAATAAATGACATTTGCGCGAGCCGCAATCATGATAAATGCTACTGATTTTTTTTTTGTAATTTTACGTTAGCTTGGATTGATTGCATTATGATCGAGTTCTTCGGTAAGAAAAAATAAATTGCTTGTTCAGTCGACATATCGAAGCTAAAGAAAAGTCTGATTGTGTAACTGATCTTTTGTTGATTACTCGTACACTTCTTAGATTCGAAATTCTCGAGTGCAGTTTTGGCTCGTGATATTACGATAAGAATTGATCAAATCGATCTAATTCTCAGCCGTTTTCTCATGTACCACGTTCGATGGAGTTGAAAATGTTTTACAGGCAATGAATCTTATTTGTCTGGGTACTTTCTTAAGTGTTCTTCTATTTATTTTGTTTCAATGAAGAAACCAACAAAGTGCACATACCCTAGGGAAGCTTTATAATTTCGTCCAACCACAAGACGAAATCTACAAAAATCATTAGAGTAACATTTTCTTAAATGTTATGATCTTATATGAGAGGAAGTAATCCCTGGTCGATTAAAATTACGTGGTTTTATGTGAAAAAATAAAACGATGACCGCTCATTTCGTCGCAATGAAAATTCGTTGCGATAAGCTACTCGTATATAAAGGCGAGAGTAGATTAATTGAATTCAGTGATTTAGTTCAATATGCTACTTATTCATCACCTTTATAAATGTATTCCTTTACAATAATAACACTGTTTTTCATTAATACAACTTTTTTCAAAAAAATAACAGAAGTGTTAATGTAAAATGTTCTTTTTTTAAATTTATATTACCCAAAAATTACACTTAAATTCTAACTAAAACTCTACAAAGTTAAATTTATAATAAATCTTAATTTAAAAGAAATTATTTCTCATCTTAATAATTTTTTAAAATAAAAATGTGCCACCTCTCAAACATGATATCGAAAGAATACTATAGACTTATAGAATTTATTGGGATTATTTATTTTTAATATTTGCAGTATCAAAAACCTATAAGTCCATTTCAAAAATTTGCAAAGCCACTTCATCCAATAATCGAGTAACTTTGCAAATCACAGAAACTTATCCTAGACATTGCTGAGCGAATTATGCACCTCAAGAAAGAGGACATTTTTGTTTCATTTCTTTTTGGTTTTTCTTAGCTCAAGATTTCATCAGAGATTGTCTCCTTAAAAGACTTCAGTTGACTTTTATTCAATAGCAGACATTTTAATTACAATGTAGCAGAAGAATTTTGCAAAATTAAATATTTTCTCAGTCATTTTTTATAGAACGAAATCATTTTTTCTTCGAAACGGATCTATTATCCATCATATCGATCTAATTATTATTCAATAATAGTGTACATTTACGTGATTAATTGAATAACATACTAAACGAAATCACTTAATTCAATTAATGTACTCTCTCGGTTATATAACGGGTGCACCTGAATAAATGTCCCTCTCAATATCTTGGCTATAACTTTTATTCTTTGTGTCCTATAGAGCTGATTGTTTTTCTAAAAGATGCGCCGTGAAATTCTCTACAAAACAGTAATCAAACGTATTCCTGAAGAAAGTTAAGGGGAAAAATTAAACGAAGAATACCAAAGACCCATAAAATACCCAACTTTCAAAGCTATTTTTATTCGCAAACTTTCGATTATTTTAAACAACTCTAAAGACGAAAAAATAAAAGTAAAGTTGCTTTTGAGTACTTGGAAGTGCGCTCTTTCTTGACATACAATTCGCAGGTCTTTCGAAATTAAAGTGAGCATTGAAAAATCTAACATATCAAAATCACTTCAGATTGGCCAAGATCTACTGGTTTTTGTCAACTGTCCATTTGCGGAGAAAACTGAAAAGTAAGACTAGGGTCAAATTCCGCCGCTGAATCTAGTACAGGAGTAATTTTTTATCAGAATAAAAAAAGTCGAGCGTAAAAAGATGCTATTTTGGCTTCGTTATGCGACTTTTTCCAGAAGCTCCGAAACCCATGTAAAAATAGAAACTATAAAGGTTCACTTATTATTACTTTTGACTACTTAT